>SCDY01000314.1:0-70308 GCA_004143825.1 Drosophila micromelanica
TGACAAAGTTATGACAGTTCAAAATATGGGATCTATGGATCCGAGAGTTTTACATGTCAAAATTCGTGTGCATTTCGGCATGATTTTTGACGAAAAATTTGACCCCCTCAGAATCGAGCCTAATTTTGTTTTTTATACTTTTTATGACTAACACAATCGATTATAACTAAAAATTCGCAATTCTAAATTTTGAAAAAAATTTTTTTCGAAAATGTGAAAGGGGGGGTACATGCTTTTTTCCAAAAAAGTCAAAAAAAATTTATTTTCAAAAACTCACATATTTTGAATGTAGAATCGATCTTAATGAAAAATCATGATCGGAATGCCATCAAACATGAAAATTGGTTCAGTTTTGACAAAGTTATGACAGTTCAAAATATGGGATCTAATTGGACCCCCTCAGAATCGAGCCTAATGTTGTTTTTTATACTTTTTATGACTAACACAATCGATTAAAACTAAAAATTCGCAATTCTAAATTTTGAAAAAATTTTTTTTTTGAAAATGTGTAAGGTTTCAGGTAGCTTCAAAACCGGCAAAAAAAGTTGTATTCATACGAGCGGATGGACTGCATGACGGAGACTCTTTTCACTTCATGAACACGAGTGTAATGAGCTTGTTGTTTAGTTGCTTAATGGAACAATTGCAGCTAAAAATTGGAATTCTTTCTAAAATAGTCGCGTGCACCTATCAGCATTTAAAACAGCTGAGCATGCATATATATACATATATGTACACACACGCAAGCATAAATGTTGAAATAATTATAGGTACAGTGGGACATAGAAAGACCAACTAATTGCTATTATATTTAATATACATTTAACATATATGCTGTAAAATGTGTATACAAATGTATATTAGTAAATTTAAATGAAAATTAATCTTATTCACGTACAAAAATATATATAATCTAAAAATGTGCACACTTTAAGATCTCTTATCTCTCAAAAGTTTCCTTATCTGAACGACAAATATAAAATTAATTTTATGTACCATGTAACAGTACTTGAAGTACGCTAATATACATAAAACAAGTGTCTGTAGAAATTTAATTTTATTTTATTCGTGTAAGATTCTAAACAAAGCAAACGACGAAAATCAATTGAAAATCAAATTTAAGAGTCGAAATGAAATCCAAGTATTTAAATTTTTATCGGATTTGGTTTATACCGAATGAAATGATCTCAGATCTAGGGTGAGTTCAGAAATATGCCACAGAAAGTAAGGGTATATTAGCCTCATATCTTTGTAGATATATTCGTTCTATCTTGCTGGGCTTACGTCGCATCTTGAGTGTTGTTTCAATTAAGTTGCCACTGTAAGCAAATGTGTGTGTAAGCATGTGTGTATGTGCATACTTAATTGCATTGTCAGTCGATTGCCGATTACATAATCGGCATTAGACGATGCATATTGCATAAATCGAAGTTGATCGATTTTGTTTACTGCCAACATTGCAAGGTCATTTGTAATTGTATTTGGTGTTTGTGTATGTGTATGTGTTGTCTTGTTTTGTTTATTATTTTTATCGCACTCTCTAAACGTTTTACTTTCGCTTATTGTAATTACTAATTAAGCTCGAATATTTTGCAATAGTCAAAGGCGTAGCATGAAAATTGTAGTAGTATTAGGATAGTTTTTGCTGTTACGATTTAATTTGCATCACTTTAATTGATTTTAGACTGTATTTTCTAAGTTGACAGCAATTTTATCGCTTCACGCTTTGATGCGCTGGCAAATTGGTTGCAATTTATGGGCCAAATTTTAACAACCGCCTGATAAAAGCTCGGATTATAAATGTTTTTGTTGTTAAAATAAATTAAACAAACTCATTGTAGTTCTTCTAATAACAAGTACGTAATAATGAGAATGAGAATGCATATATGCATTTAGATAATCTGTAAACAATTAAATGCAAAAATTTTCATTTGCTGACTCATTGTATTTGAGCCAGATTCACTGGGCATAGGGAATATCCATTCAATATGCCAACGACCTGTATGACTAACGGGCAAATGCAACGCATTAATCAAAACATCATAAAAACCCGCATCAAATATAAATATCGAGAAAAAAATTTAAAAAAAAAAATTATTATTGGGGAAAAATTGCAGATGAAAACCAACGTTAAGTACAGTAAAAGCTACACAAAGATTCTATGCATTAATCTTTCTCTTTTTAGAATATATAAAAAATAGTGCCCATTATTAGGGGGTACAATACTTGCTGAAATTTATCCTTTAAACGAGTTAAAATAATTTACAACACTGTCCAATTGTTTTATTTACTGTTTCACCCATTTATTTATTTTTTGCATTCTCATTCGCTTCTGATTATAAGTCATAGATAGAGGAAATTTAAAATTGGCATCAAATCCAATCAAATCGGTCATTGATCAAGCGCGTGACCATTCAACAAAGACAAACTAGAGCTTATTTTGGCTGCGAAAACAGCAACAAGAAGTGACATGACAATGAACGGGAACAAAGCACATCAACTCCCACACACAAAACTCAGCTAAAATTCAAGGTGCACATTATGAACTTTATTTTATGGAAGGGACAAAAACATATGAGTGTATGGGTTTATGTTTGTATGTATGTATGCATGTGTGCGTGTGTGAGTGCGCGTGGCACCCACTGTAGATGACTTACCCGCATATTATAATACCAAAGCACTGGACTAGAGCCGGGTAGAAGTTATCCATTGAGACGCCGCCATCCTCTGCGCGTGGCGTTGCGGCGCTGCTGCTGCTGCTGGCGGCCAGGGCAGCCTCTGTGACAGCGTTTGCGTCGTCGTCCGCGCTGTCGCGCAAAGCCCTATAATACATGGAGCTATCCATTCTGTTACCCCTTTTCAGTTGTATATTTCACTGATTTGCAGCAAGCTGTGACATGGTTGGGGGTCGGGGTAAAAACAGCTGTCGGCAGCGGCTGTGACGTCAAAGCTGACGTTGGCTGTGCAAATATTGAATTTTCGCGAAATTTAATTAAAGCGACACGAACACAAACATATGAGACAATTATTCAATAACGCAGTTCACGGCGTTGCTGTGTTATATATGTACACACATATATTTAGCACAATTTGTTGCTTTCATTTTCAGCCATTAAATACAAAAAAACAAAAAACGATTTTTCGTTGTCGTCAATGCACTCTAAACACATTCATTGCATTCCGCACTTCACTTCATAGGATGCACAGTGCGAACAAACTCGGCTTACCAAAATAATGATGAAGCTGCAACAATCAGCTTGCTTTTATAGTTGAGTTGTCACCACAAATGTTCAATTGAACGACTCACATCTCTGAGCGAACGAACCAATGCTGAATGACCGCTCATTTGGTTCGTTAATGTTATTATCACTCGTTGGGTATTCATTCCATTTTTAATATTTTACAATTTGCTTACCTAACTCAAGGCAGTTTGTTATTTAATTTGTTCCTTTAAAAAAATAATAAGATAAAAACGAAGTAATGCGCATTGCGTACGTTCGTTAGGCCGTGAACTTCTCACCTTAAATTTTCACTTGAACCACAATGCGCAACACTATCTAAATGTACGTGAGTTTTTTCTTAGAGGTGGAAAAAATTCGATAACAATCGGTTCAATACTTTTTCAGGGATGGCAAAAAGTATCGGCGATTTGCGATATATTAGTCTGGCATCGATGCCAAATAAGTGCTCAGCTGTTAATACCTTCAGCAAGAAGCAGCAAATTAGTCATCAAACAAAATTCGACGCAAATTTTGATAAAATTTTTAAAGTTTCTGTACCGTACTTACGCAGAACTCAAAATGAACCGACTTTTTGGACGTGGCAAACCCAAGGAGCCCGGACCGAGTCTAAATGACTGCATCTCCGGTGTACGTAGAACTGAAAATCAAGAAATTGTTGGGAAATCCCTACTTTTGTATTTCTTACAGGTGGATGCACGGGCAGCCAATATTGAGGAGAAGATTGCAAAGCTGGAGACAGAGCTGCGTAAATATCGCGAACAAATGAGCAAAATGCGAGAATCTCCAGCGAAAAACTCCGTAAAACAAAGAGCGCTGCGTGTGCTTAAACAAAAGAAGGCGTAATTGCTGCCAGTCTTAAAGTCACTTTGCACATATTAATTGTGTCTTATCAATTGCAGCTATGAACAACAAGCCGAATCTCTACGTAATCAGTCCTTCAACATGGAACAGGCCAATTATGCCGCGCAGTCACTCAAGGATACCCAAGCCACGGTGGCCGCCATGAAGGATGGAGTCAAGCAAATGAAAACTGAATATAAAAAAATCAATATCGATCAAATTGAGGTAAGTTTGTTTGTTTCTCTGTCTGTGTATAGCTAAAAACAAGTTCTCTTGCGCTTGCAGGACATCCAAGACGACATGGCCGACATGTTGGAGCAGGCCGATGAGGTTCAGGAGGCACTGGGTCGCACCTATGGCATGCCCGAGGTGGATGATGACGATTTGCAGGCTGAACTGGATGCATTGGGTGATGAAATGGCCTTGGATGATGACTCTAGCTATTTGGACGATGTGGTTAAGGCACCTGAAGCACCGGATAGAGAGCCAGGCGCAGACAGCGTCAAACCAGGAAAGGTAATTAAAATCACATAATGTTAAACGAACAAAATCTTAAGCAAATAAATGTATTTCCATTTGCAGAGCACCATTGAAACGGATGAGTTTGGGCTGCCGAAAATACCGACCTCTTTGAAAACTACATAAAAGCCAGCCAGATACGCTCAACTGAGTTTCCATAAACATTTATACATTAAAAACAAAATACAGCCACCAACAGGCACGATTGTTTCCATTCAGCTATAAAACAAAAAGAAATGTTTAAGTTTATTTACACAATGCTTTAACTATTTTGTACGCATTTTCGTTATGTTCTAAAGTAGGCCTATTAAAAGGATTTGTACACAGACGCTCTCTTTTGCTGTTCTCTTAACAATGCACCGCATTGCTCTCTTTAGTGCAAAAGCGCTAACGTTTGCCATGCAGTCGCCTCTCTCTCACACACACAAACAAGTTTGGCGAGCACTCGCATTTATGTGCGCTCACACACACACAGAGACAGTGACGTGCATGAAGGTAACTGAGCTTTGAAGTTCAGAGCATGAACTTGAGCGGCCGCGCGCGTGTCTCTGCCGCTGTGAATGTTTCTGTGTGTGCGTGTGTGTGTGTCTCAGTGCACTGCTGTGTGCAAAAATAACGCGTTCGCTTGCGTTTAGTCTTCATCTGACTGCTGTAACGGACGGTCGCAAATTCCGAACTGGGCCACACAGTCGATCACAGCAGCTACAAAATATAAAAACCTTCGCTCGAAACAACAGCAAAATCAATCGCTGAACGTAATTGTTACAGCAGCGTTACCGCGCGCGTCGCTGCCTCACCCCATGCACTCTCCCCGCCGCCAGCCACCGTCGACGCGTTGCTAATTACACAAAATCCATTCGCTTCAGCAAGACTGACAGACAGCCGGATAACCGCATCCTCGTCCGATCAAATTCCTCGTGGAATAAATTGATAAAAATCGAAAAAATAAAATGCCTTACAAGTGAAATAAGTGTTCAGTGAGTGTTATAGTTAAATCGGAATTTGATTCTGAATCTGAATCTGAATCAGTATCTGAATTTCACTGCCAAAATGCCACGCAATTGGCAAAAGTATTGTGTAATTGTATTTTGACACGCCCACCACTGCCCATCACAGCGATCCCCACAGTGCCACAAAGTGTTGTTGTTGTTGCTGTTGTTGTAGATTTTAAAATCACACACGCAATATTTACAATAGTTTTTATGCAAATATTTGCCGCGCAGCCATTTTAGCTGCATAAAGTGCAACTGTTTTAAGTACACAAATCGCAACGCTAATCAGAATATATATACATATACACACAACTATACGTCGTCACAATTAACTAACTGGAAACATAATGGATATACGCCAAATTGGATTACATCTGCTACAAATGGTGAGAAACACACATACGCACCGTTTTCTATATATCTTCATATTGCGCATACGCAGCGTGCAACCATTGTCAGATTTCGTTTTCTAGAATTTGCTCAACAATTTATCCAGTGTTGCATTTGCGATTATTGTGGAGTTGCAATCGCTATAACCTAAAAAAAAAAAAAGTGCAAAAATGCAGGAAGCAAAATCGCAAGTGGTAAACGCAAAAAAAGCTTTCTATGCTCACATTTCGTCATCACATAATACTTACAAATTTATAGCTTAGATGCATGAAAGTTCAGGAAAATATCAGCAAATAATAATAAGATACAATATCTATATGAGTACATATATTTCCCATTTATGTATGTGTAACGGCGAATGGTGTGAATCATCTAAAATCTATAAAAGATATATGCTTTAATTTATCAGGATCATTACATTTTTCCTAAAAAGAATATCAAAACCAAAAATGTAATCTAAAAATTTAAAAAAAAAATTAAATACATGTATTTATTTATATTATATATTTATGTTAAATACAATTTTTTGCAGCTTTTAGTTCCTTTTTTGCATTCAGCGATGATTCATTTGTCTTTCCCGAGTTTGTCGAATTTTCATTTTGCAACACATTGATGTATGTGTAATTAATTTCAATTGCTTTCCATTCTGCTGTTAATTTGGATATTTCTTGAGCACTACTCGAATTACAGCTCCGTCGTCGTAGTGTCACAGCCAGAGCAATGTCCCACTTTTTCGGCTTCAGTATTACAATTTACCAATAATTAAAATTCGATACAAAAGAAGCAGCGCTATAAAAAAACTGCTAACAACAGCGCAAATTTATATTTTTCTTCTTATATTATTTATGCTTATATGTCGATAAGGTATTGTTTTTTGCCTTCGGTTTATATGGTTAATCGAGACGAATAACCAAATATTGGCAATGCAAATGATGGGCGCGACCTTCGACACGAAAGTGACGAGCCAATAAATTATTATTTCACGCCGAGATCAAGCGGTGCTATCTCAGATCTCTAATCAAATGCTCGACTATTTATGGGGGCTCTGAAGATTTTGCTGTATGGCGATTTCAACGATATATGTTATTCTTATATTAATTTAGTATTTTAATCATTTCAATAAAAAAAAATTTTTTTTAATTTTTTAAAAATATTTTTAATAGGTGCGATGGTTGCTTGCCAATTAAGAAAGCTTTGTTTAACGAGCTGAAATTCAAATTATATTCATATATTCTATAAATACCCTCAAAGCAGGTTTAATTTTTAAATTTTAACTATTTAAATCCTTAGATATATTTTTTGATCTTATTTCAAATATACTTAACATTTTAACATTTATACTAACGTATTTATATTTATTTATTCAAACTGACAATTGTTTCATAATTATTTCATATACATATTTATTATATATCAAACAGTATTTATTTAAAATAAACACAATCAATACAGGGCTGTTGGCTCTTAGATCGCAGTTTATATGAAAATGAACTTTCTTTAAAGTTCACTTTACGATTACCAAAAATATAAATTCAATAATACTGACCAACCCCACAGGCAACGGGCATTGCCCGTCTTCCGCAAAGCCCAAAAGCAAAAAAAAGATCCCATAAAAAAATGAAATGAGTTTTGGCAAAGGCATTGGAAGAGCTTTTGCTGTTTGTTATAATTGTTGTCATTGGCCGATAAGGCTCAGTGCTCCTTTTTCGACTGCTCTTCTTCTACTTTGAGCGCTTTTACAGTTCTGCACCTCAATGGTCATTTGTTAGCTTCCCCATAGTCAATCATTATGCCTGGTGTTTTGTTATCGTTGCTCTTCTAATGCCGAGCATAAGAGAGAAGGAGGCAGAGAGGAAGGCAGAGCGCAAGAGAGCGATCTAAACTTTTGCAAAGGCAATGAACGCGAGCGCGCTTTTATTTTTTGTTATTGTTGTTGCTGCCTTTGTGCTCTGCCTCTATGTGCCTGTGCATTTGTGTGTGTGTGCTTCTGTGTGTTTGCAAATACGCCGCTGTAAAGCTTTTGGCGTTTTCTTCCGATAACGGGCACACACACACAGACGCCTGTATTTGTGCCTCGCGTCAGTTCGCGTCAGTTTTTCCTCCCCGGTGTCGCATGACCCTGGCCTGCTATTGAAGCTAGACACATTCGGAGGCCAATATAAAGCGCAACCATTCAAAATATATACTAGGCATGTTGCAGCCGATGTCGGCAGCAAATGCACATGTGCCTACATATGTATAAGCATGTATGTGCACTATGCGTTTACATGCATAAGTAGCATGTGTATGTGTGCCTGCTTATTATTATAGTACAAACATTTTGCGGTTGTATTTGTGCGGGCATTCGATACTATTCTTAAAGCATTTGTTGTTGTTGTTGTATATTTGGATTTTGTTTTTCAAATGAGCAATGAGCATGGCGAACGATTAATTAATTGTAGAAATTGGAAAGCTGGAAGCAATTCTCAAATACGCTAACTAAATACAGTGAAAGTTCCCTGAAAGGATATTTCCTTAGGCCACCTAATTTTGATTTATAAAGAATATCTAGATATATTAATCATACACATATATACATATATTTTTATTTGGTATTTTTATTTATTTTTCATACAACCCATTCAAAAGTTGAATACGCATTGAAAATAAAAAATATTCTGCGTTTCGATATTTAATAGATGGGGCACAATTATGTTGTTTGCTCAAACTCAAAATATTTGCTCAAAACAATGTCACTTGAAAGGTAATTCCCGATGTAAACAGCTGCTAAACATGATTTTTTTTGTTCAGCAGCTGGCAGCATATTTGTCCAAGCGTTAACTTGGCCAGGTGATAAGCGTACGACGCGGCGTATGCTTGATAAAGCGCAACCTTAGAAAATATTACGTATACGTAGAATGTGCGCGTCAAGTGCTGGATTTGTGAGTAGGGTTAGAAGCTTGCGGCCTTGAATTCTAAAGGCCCCGCGGCAGATGTATTGTGCATACGAAAACTAGTTCTAAAAAAACAAAATATATGTGTGTTCATTATTTAAAGTCGTCGCAGACGCATAAAGTTAAAGTTGGAGCTCACACACAAAGATATATATATATATATATATATACATATATATAAAGACGCTGGCAATCGTCTGTTTAGCCTCAAGTCACGTTTTCTTTTTGTAGGTCTGCGACCGCTAATTTTGGTTGTTTTTTTATTTAGTATTTCTACGTTCTGTTATTGTTTCGAGCAGCATTTTATTTTGTTTGCCGCTTGCGGTAAGTTCAACATGAAGTAAATGAAAGAAACCCCGCGAAAAGCACATACTGCTAACTCAACGCAAAAGTGCGGATCAGTTTCGGTTTCAGTTTTGGTTTCATTTTTATTCTTCTTCTTCTGAAGCTGCTGCCCCCACAACAAAACACAACAGCAACAACATGACACACAACATTCGGCACATTGAGGTTCAAGGTGACCACGAAACGGCGCTCGCCAAGGCCAAGTGCAAGCCGTGCCGTGTCTCAGCTCAGCTCTTGATTATGCATGCTTGAGAAACACAATTACATACATATAAAAATACATATATACCTACGTACATACATATGCATATGTATGTATTTAAGCACTGCATAGGCCTGAAAAGGGCAACAAATTGTACAGCACGTGCTTTTGGCAATATTTAAGCAATTTAATAGCAATGTAATGCACTAGCAGATACCCTATACTCTGGTCTTACTTGTCGTGACATGCATATTAATTAGTACATATATAATTTAGCATTTAAATATTGCCTTTTAATGGGTTCATTTACCAAAAAATGTTTTTATTCTCAGAATGTTTTTATATTCAATTTTATGTACCCAAAAAAACAAAATCAACATGTCTTATAGCTATGTATACCATACAAAATTTGTCTCTATCAGTGATAAATTATTGACAAATCAATCAAAATGTAAATACTAGTAGGTACAGGGTATAAACAGCAACATTCACACACACACACACTCACACACACATTAAGTAGTCTATTAAGAATTGCCCTATATACTAAAGTGATTTCCAGCGTTTTATGCTCTTAATGAATTCCCAAACTACTTAACGATCGACCATCAAAAGCTCGAAAATGAATTCTTTAGAATTCTGTGACAATGACGGCAGCGCTCAAAGTGCGCAATGCGAAGCTTAAGGCGCAAGTTTAGAGCAAGAAAATCAAATTCACATTCAGATTCAGTTTCGGCAAATGCCAGCAAGTCACTCACCAATACAGACGCACAATCCCGCGCAGACACACAAAACGTCAAGCAGCCGAAAAAATCATGACCTTCCACAATGCCAGCAGCAACAGTTGCTGCTCGCCCTCTGCCTCTACCTCAGTCGCACCCTCACCCGCTCCGTCTCCCTCTCCCTCTCGCACTGCCTCTGTGTGCCTTCGTGAGCGACGCTTTCGGTGAGCGCCGTGGCTAGCTTTTTTTTGGCAATGCGTGAGCGCTCACACACATACACACACACAGACGCATGGCAAAGAGTGCGCTGCTCGAAAATAAGGCCAAGGTTACTCACCTTGATTAAGACCGTATGAACGAACCGAACTAAAGTATAAAGAAACGTAGAGTAGAAGTGGCTGGGCAGGCCAAACAGAAGTTGCTGCCGCCGCACACAGCAACAGAAGCAGCAGCGCAGCGATTTTTTCAATTATTTTTTTTTTTATATTTTTTTAATTTTTTTCTCTTCTTTTCTTAGTTTTTATTAATACACTTTGTTGTTGTTTAATGACCTTGCCCAAAAAGCTTTAAGCATAATAATTAACAACAACGCAAAGTGGAGGCTAACTAAGCCGTTGCCGCGTAGAATCGAGCATCGAAAACGAAACCGAAATTGGTGGCTGTTGTTGTTTTTGTTGCCTGCCTCTGCTCAGCTCCCACCGCCGGAAGCGGCCCTGCTTCGTCAGAGGTCAACGCCAGGATCAGTGTCATTGCTTTTGCTTTTGCTTGCTGTGGCTGATACGTCAGCGTGCATTGACGCGGCCAACTGTGAATGCGAGTACGTTCACTTTAACTTCATACCGAAATTTTGTATCCTCTATCTCGCTCGCTGTATGTCGCTACCTCTCTTTTTTCTGAGTGGAATGCGCTACCTCAGTTATATTTTTATGAATTCTGTAATATTCTAGAGGCATAAAAAAAAAACACGTATATAATTAATTTAAATAATGTACAAAATGTGAAGAAATTAAAAGAAAGGAACACAGTCAATAAATAAACATATATGTATGCACAACGCGTCGTATGCGCAATGTTAAATGCATTTGTGAAACTGTAAAATGCCGCCTACAGTTTGAGCAGCGCACGCTAATTGACTGTCAAACTGCTACACGCGCCGCACTTAATGCCGCCCCAAGGCTTCGCTAGTTTGAACTGCACTGACCAAATCGCGCGCCTATCTCAATAGCCCCCAAATGCGGCAGCGTCTATAGCGAACTATTATCGCACACACAAATACAACAACAACAACAGCAACAAAACAAATTTAGCCTTAGTTGAGGTCTTGCCATGCACCTCGAAGTCGCAAATGCAATAACAATAAAAAAAAAACTTACATCAAATGCACATGTAAAAATGCAACAGCAATAGCCAAGAGTAGCACAGCAAGAGCAACAACTCCCGCGCTTTTGTTTTAGTGTTTGTATTTGTGTGCATGTGTGAGAGTGAGCGCTGCATCGCGTGTTTGTGCTCTTCTCTTTTTGCGGCGTACACGCACACTGCTAAATTTAGTTCAATGAAATTGCGCTGCTGCATTGCAGGCCCCAACTCTTTGGCACTTTTGCTCTTATGCCTGGCGCTCTTTTCAGCCCGCGCTCGCTCTCTCTATCTCTCTGTCATACACAAACTGCCGTTCTCTCTGTGTTGCTTTGTTTTTGTTTTGCTTGCTGGCTGGCTGGCTGGCAGCTAGTGCAATGACTACGCTGCGAACGACTCGGACTCGCTAATGATGTTGCCGTTGCTGCTCTGCGAATGATGATGATGATGGTTATCGAAGGTCTTTCACCCGAACTCGGTCATTGGCGTACATTTGTGTGCTGCTGCTGCTGCTGCTGCTGCTGCTGCCGCTGCTGCCTTTGCCTGCCGCTGCTGTTGCTGCTGCTGCGCTGTCTCGGCTGGCGCTGCTGCTCGCAAATCCAGAGCTTTTCAAAGTGTACATGTCGCAATTTCTTAAGAAAGTTCAATTACCCCAAACAATCAGATTTACTGTCTGTTTTTTGATGCATACACTCGACGTCAGCGTCGACGGCGACGGCGACGGCAACTGTGGCGTCGACGCCGCTCGTTCATTTGCTTCATTCGCTGCAGTGTTACTGTATTTGTTATTGTTGCTGCTTCTACTGCTGGTGCTGCTGCTGCTGCTGTTGCAGTTTTCTAATGTTGCCTGGCGTGTTGGGCATGGGCATGGTTGGGGCTTGAGGCTCGGCCAGTTTTATGGCCCCGTCCATGGTGCGGGGCATCTTCAAATGTTTGCTATGCCCGCTGTACGCGATTCGTTGCTGTTGTTGTTGTTAATGTTGTTGTTGCTGTGCTGCTGTTGATGATGCTTATTTGAGTTTGCGACGCTGCATTCAATGTGAAATTTCGTTGTTTTATGTCCTGCATCAACGTTCGCTTTTGATTTAGCCTTCCTTCATGGCTATGCAGATTCGCGTACATTTTTTTGGGCTTTTGCATTGAATGCCATTTTGGGCTAACCAAATCGCCATTCGGAATTGCAATTGCGAATAGCCATCAAATTCGTAATCTCAGGGAGAGCTCTGCGAACACTTTCGCTTCACGAATGGGCAGCGGTGAACTTTGAAGTGCAGCTTTTAATGCTAAATGAAATTTAATCCTAAAATAAATATTTTTATATTTATTATATATTTGATGATTACATTTATTACTTCCGCATTATTTTGTTTTATTAACATTGTTTAGAAAATGTGAAAATTTTGATATAGTAATAAATATCGATCCTAATGCAGAGGCTTAAATAATTCTTTCTTATCAAATATATATTTTAAAATTTGAATCATTTAGTACTCTTTCAATTCATTTAAGAATTTCATTTCCTCACATAATTTAACCTTTTATTTTGTAATAATTTTCGTTAATTCTTTGTTGGCCATTATTTTCAAGTTTACCAAAAAATTGCAAATGTTGCAGCTTCGCCTCCTCCGCCTTCTGCTCCACCTTCTCCAGCTGCTCTTGTTGCAGTTGCTTCATCGACAGTTGCAACTTTCAAACAAGTTTAGTACCACCAACATCATGAGCTCAAGCTCCAGCTACAGCTCCATCTGAAGCTTGTCCACCGGCCACTGGCCAAGTGCATTGTATTTGTATCCGGGGCGTCCGTCTCGGTGTTCGGTTTTGTCTCGTGTGTTGTCTCGTTGCCCGCTGCAGTGGGTCTCGAGGAGCCCGGTAGGAATTTATGTTTGTTTTTCCGATTTTTTTTTTATTTTACTCTTGCAGTTTTCCATGTTGTATCATTTTTTTGATGTTGCTCTTTTTGCTTGTATTTTTGTTTCTCTTTTTTTTGGCAACGAATTTGTTCAACGTCTTTGCGTGCAACTTTCGTTGGCTGCCATATTTTATATTTTTATAATTTTGATTTTTCGTTTTTCTCTCTTTTCCTTTTCAATAAGAAAACTTGCTTGGACTGCATTTGCGCCACAAGTGCAAATGCACACATGCACCAATTTTAGTTTGTGTGTGGATTTTATTAAAACACATAAAAAAAGTGAAAACTCTGCATGTAAATCGTTAAATATAAAATGCATAAATTGCACTCAAATATAGGCGCTCAAAAATGTATATTGAAAAAAGTTTTATTCTGCTCTTGACTCATTGCAGTTCGCTGCACATTTGTTTTGTTTGCTCCGCATTTTGCTTTATTTTGTTTTTTGGGTGCATTAAACGGCAAATTGTTTCGTGGGATCAACACACAAAGTGCGTTGATCTCGCGGCGACGGCGACGGCGGCGGCGGCAACACAGCTGCAGCGTCAGCAGCAGCGCTTTTATTTAAGTTTACAAAAGTGAATGAATTGCACGACTACGCTGCGTCTGTCGCTTGCGTAGGCGTAGGCGTAAGCGTCAGCGTCTCAGCGCTTGGCCCTGTGATGCGCTGCTGCGTGCTGCGTGGAAATAGCTCAATACAAGAAACAATTAATAAATTATTAATTACCCAGTTGGTTTGAGTCATTGCCCAAAAGGCCGTTCAATCTGCACATGGCTGCAGCTTTGGCTCACTCAGCCAAACACTCACTGCTCGCTTCACTCACTTCACACTCATTTCACTTCACTCAACGCGAAAGCAAAAGCAAAACAAAAATTTTTGCCAGCCGTTGCCGTTGGATTTTTGTTGCTCTTCGCTGCGCCGCTTCACAATGCATTTGTATGCGTGTGTGTGCGCGCGCGCTTGTATATGTGCGTACGTGTGAACTCTGCTTTTGACCGACGGAGGCAATGTTGTTCGTTGACCTTTCCCAAGTGCTGCTGCTGCCGCTGTTGTTGTTGTTGTTGCTGGTGTTGGTGTTGCCATGAAAGGAGCGCGGAGTGCGAGTGCGCGTCGTAAGTTGTGGGCGCACTGCTGCGGCTGCGAGCTGTTGTTATTGTTGTTGTTGTTGTTGTTGCTGGTGCAGCTTACGCAGCGTCATTGTCTTTGTTGTTGCGCTGAGGCTTTTGTTTCATATTTCGGCAAAAGTTTCCTTGGTCATTAAACTCTTTTAATGCAACGACCTTCCATGCGATCGACGGCACGAATTTCAATTGAAGTTTTTTCGCTGTTGCTTTTTTGAAGAAGTTATCGCGTTATTGAAATTAAATTCGTTGCCTGAGACAGAAGTGGAGCCGTGGGCTAGGTTATTATGTTAGTGCCTTGAATCTGAGCAGTGAACCTGAGCGAGTCATGTTTGGGGATTCAAAAATAAAAACGATAAAAAAAAAACACCCAGGTGAAGGTTCACATATTGAACTTTAAGGCATGGCCAAGCTAAATCTTTTAATGGCTTTACATTCAAATATTTAATTAATTTACCAAAGAATGTATATAGAGCGTGCGTGGCAATTACCTCATGCACGGTAACTTTTATTTTTTAAATCATTTCCCAATGAAAAGTAAAATTGTTGCAGCGGTGCAGCGGCGACAACAAAACAAAATCTTACGGTATTTGCACTTTTTATTTAACAATGCAGCACAGCAGCAGTCAGCGCTTAATGTAAGAGAACTCCGCTGTTAAGAGAGCTCTTACAAATACTCACCAATACATGCAAGTAGTGCGAGTGCACGCTCAAAAAGCTCCGAACGCTGCGCTGCGCTGCTGCCCGCTCTCACGGGCAATGCAGTCGCGACTGCAGCAATTGCTAGTGATCTCAGAGAGCTGTGACGGTGTGTGTGTGTGTATGGGTGTGTGTGCTTTACTGTAAATATTTTTTGCACTGCATTTTGCCGGCGCGCTTTTCAAAGTTTTCGTCTAATGCAAGTGTGTTTTCGTGTATGTGTGCACAAGCTTGTGTGTGTGTGCGCGCCAGCGACTAACTTGTTTTTGTTTTTGTTGTTATTGTTGCTGCCGTCGTCGCATTCGACTTTTCAATGAGTCAATCCTTGAAATGTTGACTTCCTGATACGCATATGACTATTGAACAAGTTTGCTTTGTTAGATTTTTGAAGGTTGCGTATTTTATACAAACTCACACAGTTACTCGCACACACACACACACAAATACGTTTGCAGTTGCTGTCAGACATACAAACATAGAAACATATATTTTGTGGTGTAGTGGATATACCTTTTGATTTTGCCTTTTGCTTTTTGTTTTTGCCTAAGGTTAGTAGCGCTTGACTATTCTGTTTTCATAGCATTATGTATTTTTATTTTGAATTTACAGTTTAGCAGCAGCAACAACAACAACAACAACAATAGGCGCGTCAGCAACTTGTGCGACACTTAAGATTTTTCTATGTTCTCTATTATATTCATAATATGTTTGTATGCATGTCTGTACATTTGTCGGTGTGTCTTGTCTTGTCTCTTGTCTTAATTCTTATGCCGCTCGAATCGCACTGTTTATGGCAGTGAATAAATTTTCCATTTAGCATATGAATTTATGGTTATTTCATTAAATTTATTAAAATGCACGTTGCGCTCAGTTCTTTGTTAGTTTTTCAGTTGTCATCTTTCAAAGTTAAGCACCCCAACCGAACACATTCTTTGCCTCAGTCAACACATTTTCAGACCCGAAGGTCAATTATAAAATTTTAATCCATTTAAAACCTATTCTGAATATGTGTTCAAAATTAATTTGGCTTTTGTTTTTGGCGATCTTAACTTTATTTTGGAAGGTTTTTGTTTATAAATTTAATTTTGTGTTTAATAGCAACAATTTTCTATTTAAGGTATTTTCAACTGTCTTTATTTTAATATTGTGTTTTCTATAATATTGTGTATACCAATTTGTTAAATATTTAATAGCAAATTTCAATGCTGTGAATTGGTCACATATAATACTAATTTACTCATTACTAATTCGATTTCCAATATATACCGTTAAATAGCACATCGTGTCTCGACTGTTGGAGATCTGGGAGACCTCTCATGAGAGCCTCTCATAAGCAATATAGGCTCGGCTTTTAAATGTGTGTGTGTGAGTGTGTGTGTGTGTATAGGCCACAAATGTGCGTGCAGCAATAAAATTCGCTACGCCCTTGGGCAGGCAACCTGTAACAGCAACAGCAACAACAACAACAGCAACAACAATACACCCTACGCCTTACATTAGTGGGCATTAGCGACTCAAGGGTCGTCTGGTCTGGTAGGTCTGTTGTCTAGACTGCTAGACGGGGGGCCCCAAGTGGGGTCGACCTTAAACTTGAATCGATCAGAACAGAAGGTTACAGCAACGACAAACCAACAAAAAACACAGCATAACAGAAAAATCGACTTGCCATTCAACTATTTTTCGCCGCTAGTGCGGTTAGGCAAAAACAAAAACTAGAGAAAAATCATTTCGAGGAAGGTTACAAATTGCCTACTTGCTAAATTGTTTTTATTATAAATTTGATTTGCGTTGACTAAGTGTTAAATACTTGGCAACGAACAAAAGTTAGCTTAATTAGTTAAAGGACGCGCGACTGCAGACTCGGTAAATTATTCAAATTAACGGAAATCGTATAAAAAACAAAGTGTCTGCCCAGAAGATACCCTGCACATAAATCTGAAAATACCTAGCTCATTATGAAAACATTCCTACCTATTTAGAATATTTGTTATTTGTTGGCAAATCATGCAACATCACATCATAAACAACAACATCTTCTGGGTGACCTTGAGACATCTGCGAACACATGCGCAATCTTTCAACACCTGCGACTCCAGCTAGCGCTTAATTCTAACATGTCATATCCGAAATAATCTTTCGGCCAACACAGTCGGAAGTAGCTGGACGGCAAATGTTGCGAAAATTTGCTAAGCCAGCGACAACAACAACAACAACAAGAACAACAATACTAATTTTAAGCTAGCAAAAATGCGATCTTGAGCGGAACATAAATAATATTTTGTTCAATGAAATATAATTGTTGTTGTCGCGAAGGCACGAGTCGCCTATGTTCTTCACGCACACACACACACGCACGAACACATGTAGACACACACATATGTACACAGACATTCACGCACGCACACACTCACTCGCATGGAGCTGCATACAAATTATAAAACGAAAGCTTTTATTTTTATACAATTTTTATACGTAGCCATGACAGTGTGAGAAGGTCACGATGCATACAGACACACAAACATTGACAACATCACGAACACATAGACACACGCATACCTAAATATACTAAAGGCAACAACTACTACTACAATGCAAAAGCTAACAGCGACTATAATAAGCGACAACAACAGCAGCGACAAGAGCAAAAGTAAGAGCAAGCGCTAACAAAACATATTTACGCAGTAAACGAACAGCAACAATGTAGACAAAGCCAAAGACGCCGGCGCTCTATCACACCCAACCGCCCAGACCACCCCGCGCCCACGCAACGCCTTAGCCGATCAACTCTTTACACCTTGTCGCGACGCCTTTGTTGAGTCAAAGCCCCAAAGAGCGCAAGTCAAACGCATTTTTTTCCAACTATTTGCGTAGCTTTTTGCTGTTGCTGTTGTTATTGTTCTTGCCATTGTTGCTGCTGACTAGGCGATAAAAAGCTTGTTCTCAAGCGACTGCAGCCGAAAGCTTTGCTAAGCATGTTAATATGTACATAATAAATACATAAGTATAATTGTTCATATATATGTTTCTATGTGAAAGTGCAATCGTATGCACTAGCAGCTTCAAGCATCTGTTGAGTTCTAATATACAGTTTATCATTATTTTCTGATTAGCAAAATACAATTGACAAATGTCCCTTTTGGCTTAAGAGTGAATATCCCTAGCTTACGTATAAGTATGCTCACATATCTTAAAAGTACCTATAAATATCCCTTTTGGTGTATTAGTGAATATCCCCAGATCATTTCATTTTATGGTACCTTTAAACATATTTCCCTTTTACTTACAATTTTTATATATACTTTAATATATATATTTCTTCTTTACAGAGGCCGCCGCACAGATAGAGGGCGACATTGCATTTGGTCTGCCAAACGGCTTGAACCGGAGGGGACGGTACCCGCCTCTGGCCCCGTGGCCCGCCTAAATGCCACAGCGCACGTTCAAACACCATAAATGCGTGCCCAAAGCAGAAAACTGGGAACACATGCAAATTTGGTCAATGTCAGCCATGTTGCTAATGACAATAAAAGTTTATACTTGTACATCTATAGCATACGTTGTAAAATAAAACAACAGCAGCAGCATCAGCAGCAGCAACCGCAGCAGCAACGCCAAGCAAAGACTTCTTCCTACTCCCACACAAAAGTTAACAACGCTCCCTACACCCGCTGTTTCTTCCTCTTCTTTGCCAATGGTCGAGGCAACATAAACAACAACAATTGCGACAAGTGGCACGCGGGCAAACGTGCAACAAAACAAGCATTAACAATTTACGCAAATTAACAATCAAACATCATTTGGACAACTTTTACACTGCCTTGTAGTTTTTGTATACAAAATAGTTATCTAGAACACCTTTACAGACATACATAAATATACATTAGTGATAAACAACAATTGGAGCGGTGAAAAACGTGCAACAATATTTACAATACGTTAAGAATAGCCGCATACAACATATATATACATATATATATTTAAATATATATATACATATATCAGAGGTGAGTATAGAGTATTTTTACTATTTTTATCACTTTCATAACATGGCCAAAACTAAACCGATGCATTTTTAATAATTTTTATAATAACAAAAAAATTTTTCAAAAATTTAGAATCCCTTAACCTTTTTTTTTAAAGATCATAAATAGTATAAAACGACACTTCAAATATCATTTCGAGATGTTTAATTTTTCTGTCAAAATATCTTCTTAGAATTCAAACATCCATGACTTGGGCAAAAAAGAACCGAATTTAATGTTTGATATCCTATTATTTGATATCTCAGCTATAATGAAACAACACTACTACTAATGATATGTAAACGTTTATAAATAGACAGAGGTAAATGTTTTACAATAGATAGATATAGAGCTAACTGGCCAGTGGCTGTTGTCCAAAGCACTTTTACTTGCTTCGCGCATTCCTGTCTTCAAAAGAGCAAAAGAGGCATTTGAAACCGCACCCATTTCGAGAATATTACCCACTGCAACAGCACCAGGAAGTGCTGCAAGCGAAATGTGAATGTGAATGAAAAACTATGTAGTGCGGGCTTAGGTAATCAATTGCGGGCAGTGGTGCTGCTGATGCTGCCGATGGTGGTGCTGCTGATGCCATTGGTGGTGGTGTCTAATCAAAGATTGTGTATACGCACCGTGGCTCTGTTATTAGACAGGGCAAAGCCAATATTTTGCATAAACGTCGACATCTTGTAATCAGTGTGCATTAGGCAGCAGCAGCATCAGAAGATTGCCAACTGTGTGGCGCCACTCAACAACAACAACAACAACAATTTCTAATGCAAACGAGAAGCACATCAGCGTTTGTTGTTGTTCTTGCTGCTCTCTTTGGCTTTTCTTTCAAGTTTTCTTCTGTGAACTTGCTGCAGAAAAGTGAATAGCCGCTGCGCCAGCTGCTGCTGCTGCTGCTTGTATTGAATAATGGAAAACGAGTTTTCCGCGCCGCATGCGCATCACCAAACAACAACAACAACAGCAACAACAGCAACTGCAAACTGGCATGCGATGGAAAAACCAGCGCAGGCGCAGCGAACAGCAACGCTGGCAGCGCAGTCAACAGCGGCAGCAACAGCGACAGCAGCAGCAGCAGCATCAACAGTGCCAGGCAGCGCAATGTTGTAATGTCAATTATTGATGTTGTTGCTGTTGCTGTTGCTGTTCAATGTACTCTCTCTCTCACTGCTGTTGTTGTTTATACACCCTGTAACCATTGAAAATATGAGCTAGATGATTGTTTTTCCAATTTCTAATTCATAATTTATATTAATAAACTAGCTCAGATCTTTTTGTCTGTCTGTCCGATTACTCAAGCATCAGATATTCAAATTAATATCCAATTTTAAAAAAAAAACGTATAGATTTCAGAGTTATAATTATTCATAGTTTTTATGACGGAATTAAATTTTCTTTGTGCTAACTTGTGCAGCTGGCTACAGGGTATCTGCTAGTCGTGCACTCGCGACAAGCTTGCGCTTTCAAGCTTGCAGCTTTTGTATGCAGCCGTCGTCGCCGTTTGTTCGTTTCGTAGTTCAATGTTAACGAACTTTTTGCGCTATGAACGCAAGTCGCAGTTGCAATTTCTGTTGTTGTTGTTGTTAGACTTTCACTTGCAATGGTTTTGGCAGCTTAGAGAGAGCGAAATGCAGCAGCAACAGCCACAGCAACTGCAGCAGTAAAACTTGTTGTTGTTGTTGTTGCTTTGCATGCAGTTCAATAACATGTTATGTAAAAAGCATTTTTCCAAAGTTGTTTTTTCTGTTTTTATTATTATTTTTTTTTTGCCGCCACCGCTGCTTGTGGCTGCTGCTTGTTTTGGTTTTTTCTTGCAAAAATTTGTTGCAACTCTTTGTTTTTTTTTTTTTTTGGTTTTTACTTGTGTTTTTCTTTGCGCTTTTCTTGCAGCTGTTGCACATTTCAGCTAAAAAGAAACCCCCCGCCAGCCCTTCTCTATAATTTTGCAGGGCGCCTTTGTTGCTGTTTTCTGTCTTAACTCGTAATTCGCAATTTGAAATGTTATTGAACTTTAAACGAAATTAACTTTGATTCAAAAGCGCAGTTCCTTATAACCGGAAGCCAAACACACACACACACACACATACATGTATCATGAAAAACTATCAAAACAATGAAATGCGACGACTTTCCATCAACTCTCAACCTCATCCCCATCTGCTTTGGGCTTTTGGCCAGGCGCATTTGTTGGCGCATTGTTGCGAAACAGTCACAAGAAATGCCCAAAACGCCTCATAAATGTAATTAAAGTGCATTAAATTGTTATTAATTGACTAGAGAGCTGCGCACGGAACCACAAAATAGAATTGTTGTTAAAGTGTTTTTGAACTGAAGTCTAAAAATTTTATTATAATAGATATGTGTTGGTCTTCAAATTGTGGGAGCTATAGCTTTATATTTCTTATTATAACTGAAAGTTTTTTCTGAACTGTATAATACTATCATGTTTAAGGGGCGTTTATTCGTGGAATGTAAATATTTTTAATCAGAATGCAACTTTGCATCTGGTTCGTCTTTTTGTTACAGATATTACATATATCAGATCGGACAACTATATCATATAGCAGGCATATCGGTAGAAAAATAAGTTATTCTATGAAAATATTATTTCCTTTCCACTGAAAATTAACTTATTTGAAACTTTTTGTAAAATATTTTTAACTTAATTTTGTTTTGTTTTTAATGTATAAAATCGGATAAACATATCAAACAAAAATCGGTAGAAAAAATATACTCAAGAACTATATACACCAAGAGTCCTTAACTTTTCATAATTATAAACAATGTTTTGCGAAAATCTGTTAAATTATGTTTTTACTTTTCTCTTCATTTCAGACTTTTAGTAATAAACAGCTGAAGCGGAAAAATCCAAAAACTATTAACAATTTTAAGCCAAAATAATATTAATAATACAATAAATTGGATATACGTAGTTTTTATGTAGTATATACGATATACACATAGTACATAATCGAATTTTAGAGTGGTCTTATTTTTTATGGGTTTTTTTATTGTTCACTGACGTCCAAAACAAAACAAAATACTGAAGAATATCTAATGTAAACTTTATATATAATAAAACGGAAACCAAACCAAAACCGTCTTATAAAAAGTGCCTAAAAATTTGTATAAAAATTTAATTGAACGTGAGCTGAAAACAAAAAAAAAAACTAACATAAAGTGAATAAGTACAACGTGTGATAAGTCAAAAAGTTTACAATAATCTGTAAAAGATAAACATACAAAAAAAAAAAAAAAAAAAAAAAAAAACATTAAAAATAGTAACCCCCGGGTTCAAGGATATATTTTCAAGTGAAAGGGCAACAGGAAACGGCTACACGCTGGCAGTTAACAGTATTTGCAGTGCAGGCTTTGCCCTATCAGCGATGCCATTTATCGATGACGCACTGCTCTGGTGTCCGGATAACGATGGTCGTCTTGTTGGTGGTCTAGACTTGGCAACATGCGCAGCGGTACCATATACAAATAATAATAACGATAATAACATTATATAATGTTCGCTATTTGTTTCCCCTTATCAGGATGATTCCACGGTCAATGCTGAAAACATTAATCCAACGGTTGGCACAAACAACGCTCTTCAACAACAGCAACAGCAACAGCAACTGCAACAGCAACTACAGCAACAGCAGCAGCAACATCACCAACAACAACAGCAGCAACAACAGCAACAGCAGCAGCAACAGCAGCAATCAGCAGGCAGTCAGGAGCTGTGCGGCTCGGCGGCGCGCAATGTGAATGTGGTGGTGGAACCTCTTTGTGGCAGCGACTCCTCCGACGAGCTGTTCCTAACGCTGTCCGAGAGCAACTTTGAGATCGAGAGCCTGCTGTCCGATTTGGCGACCGTTGAGGTCAAAGTCGAAAATGTACATCCGCCAAGAACACAGTCAAGTTTAACTACACACACTTACTCATACACACACACACACACACACACACCCTGACACACCTGTTTATTTACATTATTGTCATACATTCTTGCGCAGGACTTTTTGCTTTTTATTCCAAAACGCTTTGAAACGTTTATCATTTATGTTTTTTATTTCCTTTTGCTCTTTTCTTCCTACAAAACAACAACAACCACAACAAAACTCTTGCTTTTGCCTTTTTCTTCTATGCTATCTATTTCCTAGGAGGAGAACAACAACAATGTTATCAGCGACAACGATTTTGCCAGCGTTGCGGCCGCCGTTGTCGCCGGCGACGATCTGCTGGCCAAGGAGAACGCTCAGCTGAGCGTACAGGGCCTGGTCGACTCGGTGAGCGCCAGCCTAGCGGACAGCGGCAACGCCAATGGACATGGACAGGCGCTGCTCGCCTTTGGCTCCGGCTCAGCGGCCGCGGCCTCCGCGGCGCCGAAGCGCAATGGTGAGCTATGCTAATTGCAGGGGCACGTATATATTTAAATGACAATTAGTGTGCTCTTCAGGTTTTCTGCTGCCTTGCGATCTGCTCAACAACAACAATAGCAACGGGGACTGCACGCCGGAGGAGTCACGTTTTGTGACGGTGACAAGCGCATCGGCGAATCCGTTGCTAGTGGAGAAGTTAATGTCAAAATGCCTAAATATTGATAAGCGGCTGGATAAACTGGACGGTAAGTCAAATATTCATTATTTTTCATTATTAATTATTATTGCGTGTAGTAAAATTTTTAAATTTATAAGCGCGCCTTTTTTTAAAAAAAGCGAAGTTAGCTGCAATTACTTTAGCAGTCACGCTAAGTTGGCTGCGCGGTGACGCAAAGCCTTGCGCACGTGAAGTTGGCGTTGCACTCAAACAAAGCTTTTAAAGCTTTTGCTTGTGTAACAGTTTTGCGGTCACTGTGCCAAACTCATTTGAAAATGTTGTGTGTCTTTGCTAAGCATATTTTCGATTTGGTGTTTGTCTGAACTAAGGTATGTTCGCAGTCGCTGAATAATGGTGTTAAGCTTAGCTAAATGTGGAAAAATGTATCGTATTGTATTTATCGTAACGATCTGTAGACATTTTTTGAATATCGTATACGATACATAATTAATACAATTGGGAAACATTTTCTAGGTGTCTAGTTAATTAAATTGCTTTTACCTGAGGCGACAACAGGTGTTGTCTACTTAAATATGATTTTTTTAAAAATTAATGCTTCACCCTGCCCAATAAGGGTGTATTGACACGAGCGGCTAATTCAGGCGACGTCTGACTCTGAGATATTTACTGTTACACACACACACACACACACCGCTATAGACACACACAAATGCCACCCAAGCACGCCACCCGTTGCCAAGGTTGACTCTGCGGGCACCTACTTCCTTTTCTAAAAGGCCAGACCCAGACAGGGCTCAGGGCGGGTCGCGGGTGTCGGGGGCTGTCGCGTCGGCTTTATATTTTTGGTGATTTGGTTTTTGTTCGTTTTTTCCTTTTTTATTCGGGTTTTTATGTTTCCTTCACACGCCGCCGTGCGTGGGAGAGAGACGGAGAGCACAGCACAGCGAACGTGGCAGGTCAATAAATTTTTGCGTGTGGAAATTGTGCGCTCAAGGTCAAAAGGATATTGGCATTGCCTGGCCGCGTAGGAAACGCTCCTGCCCGTGTTTATTGGGCATCTGCACACAGACAAAATGGCGGCCCACACTCTGCCAGCAGGAGCCACTTTGTGTGTGCGTGCCCGGGCCGAGGCAGCCGAGGCTGACAAAGACGAAGTCGCCGCCGAGTTTATGTGAACTCCCGCTCTCCCCCACCCCTCCCCTCTTGGCTGGGCTGGGCGGGGCTGGGCTCGGCTGATTTGTTGTTGTTGCTGCTTTCCGGCAACCTTGAACTTGAAATTTCGTTCGAGTTCGGCCGCAAAAAAGAGAAAAGGGAAGGAGAAACAGACATCAAAATGGGCGCAATCATCATTGTGCACGGCTGGGTGGAAATGGGTGGCCCTTGGTTGGGTTGGGTTGGGTTGGGTTGGGTCGGGTTTGTTGCCTGACAGACGCTAGACGCGTTTCGCCGCCTTTCGGCTGGGTCGTGTCCTGTCGCGTTGGGTTCAAGCGCCGACCAAGCGTTGAACTTTAATTTTCAGTTTCAAGGATACGCTTTGATGAGCGGCCACCTTTCTTTTCTGGCTGCAATTCACCCAATCACTGGCAGGCGTCTCCGCACGAGCCGTTGACATTGTGAGCGGTTAACGACGGCGGCTGCGAAGATTGTTCACTTTGCTGAGAGGGTTCAGCAGCGGTCCAAGGCTCCACTGCGGCCACCCTGTCATCGCCCACCCCCCAACCCCTCTCCGTTGCAGCAAACAGCTTGCGACTTGGCCACGTTATTAATGTCAAGGGGTTCCACACGACCAAGCGACGCAGCCGCAGTTTCAATTTTGAAAAGTGCGTTAGTTTCTGCGTTTCTTACTTGGCTCCGCTCACTTCAGGGCTGGCGGCGACAGAATGTGGCCAAAAGCCAATAAATTCGCGGCCGAGCAGGTGTCACATTTTAGAACTTTACTTTACGAATTAACATTACAGTGGGATTTGATTTTGGGGCACAATAAAGTTTCCTATATTTTGGAATTTATATTTTCAATAAAATTTCCCATATTTTGGAATGTACGTTTTACTTGATCTTAAAAGTTGGTTATTCGAAAATTTCAAAATTTAAAAATACAAATTTATATTTTTATTCAGGAGTTACTTCATATAAACTTTTGAAACTCCCGAATATATGATACCTATAGATTGAATTGAAAGACATATCAATTCACTTCTTGTAACTATTATTAATGAATATTTCTAACAATTTTATTTGTACATTTATTTTCCGTGTTTCCAATTGGATTGCATTCGTTTTGTTTTGCCCATCCCTCGTTGAGTTTGGCTTGATTAGTTAACTGACATTTTCTATTCTACTTGCCGATGCATAAGTGCTTGTGTGCTTTTAGCCATGGCTGATGGCTAAAGCGACAACAACAACAACAACAACAGTAACAACAACAACAACAACAACAACACGACGCGTTGCACGCATTTCTTGGCTGCCTTTTGGCTGCGCTTTGGCAAATTTGAATTTCAAATCGTGTCGCGCTTTTCAAATGTGCGTTGTTATAGCCAAATCAGGATTTCTGCGTGTCCCCCGGCCAACAAATCGCCTAACGACAATTAACATTACAACTAAAGCAACAACAGCAACAGCAGCAATAGTAACAACAACAACAACAACTAACGATGTCAGGGGCGTTCATTTGTCCATTGCCAGCCAGCGAACCGGGCCGAGCACGTCACTGTCACCACCGTCACCGCCGTCTAAGCGTCTGAGCGCCCCCCCTTTACCCGCCCCGCCCCAAACTGCCGCCCTCCCGCCATTTGCCTCAAGTGCAAAACATTGCCACTGCTAAATGCACTTTGCAATTTGGTTGATTGGTGGATTGGCAATTGTTGTTTATATGTTTTGTTGTTGTTGTTCTTATCTGTTTTTTTTTTGGTTTTGTGTTGTTTTCTGTTTAGTTTTTCATTTATTTATTTCGTTTTAATTTTCATGCATTTGTTTTGGCGACTTGTTTAAAATTGTTCGTTTGTTTTTTTTTGTTTTTGTTGCACGCAGAATGCAGCTGACCGCTGGGTTCAAGTATTAACGGATATCGCTTGGATACCCTACATTAAAGTGAATGCAAGGCAGCTAAGCTTTGAAAAGTGTCAATGATTTGTAAATTAATAAATAAATATAATTTTTTGTCATTTTAAGTGTAAATAGAATGCTTGACAAAGACTTCAAAGTTTGTGTATAGATAGATTATAAATAGATTTAATGTAAGAACATTTTAGATTGATAAATCTAAACGGGAAGCTACCACTTTGATTTAGGTTGAAATTAACACATTTATTGGGAGAACTTTGAATATTTGTTGGTGTCAAATTAATTGAACTTATATATAAAGAGAGCACATTTATGATATATATATATATAAAATATAGTTCATTCTCTATACGTACATCTTTCTATATATAACATATATTTAATAATAATTCTATTACAGGGCATTTTCTAGTCTAGCTTTTGTTCTTTAGTGGAGGCAGTTGCAGGAGCCTCACCTTGCTGCGCTGCTGTGTTGCATGGGGCCGTGTCTTGCGTCTTTTCGTCTTTTGTATTGGTTTAGAGTATTATGATGTCATTTTCGGCGCCATTTTGTTTGAATTGATTAATGACAGCACCATCAACAAGAATATCTTTAATTTGTTTTGGCAGACAATTTCAATAGTAATCGTTAAAAATATTAATAGGTTGCGCTGAAAGCATAGAAAAACTTAAAATATATACAAAATGTATAGATGGATGGAATTGGATGGGATTCAAAAATAAGAATCGTATTTGAAATTTTTTATAAATAAATATTTTATAGAAAATCTTGTAATTATTTAGAATTAGTGGCTATCGCAAATTTTATGATGAAAAACTTGAACTGCAATATGCACACATTTATTTATGTAAATACATACATATACATACATACATACACTCTCCATAGGCACACTGTCCTAATTGCACTGTAACCCATTAACACAGCAAGCAAACAAAAGCGGCAACGACAGCTGCAACAAACGACGATCGGCAACAATTGTCGGTCGACGATCGTTTGGACTCCCCCGTTCCAGTGGAAGTTTTCACCTTCACCCCAACAGCTAACAACAACAACAACAACAACATCACAAACAACAGCGAGCAGCAAGCAAACAAAAACAGTGCAAAAGTTGCAAACACAAAACAGACGCAAAAACTGAAAATAATAATAGAGCACATCAATAGAGGAGTGGGTGGGAAGGAGGTGGTGGGGCGAACTGGCGGATAGAGGTGGAAATGGAGGACCGGCCGCGATACAAATGCATTTTCTCTATGTGCGATTACAGCCAATGAAAATGAAATGCGACGATATCCACGACGCTTTTCCATATGCAATAACAACAACAACAACAACAATAAAAAGGAAAAACAAAAACAGGCAACACATTTCGCTGTGCCCATTAGAAAGCCACCCCCGACGCCCTTCTCGCCCAGGAAACAGCACAAAAAAGCAAAAGCGACAACAACAACAAATGGCAAGAATTGAGCAAATGAACTGAATACATCTCCCCCGAATGGGGGCGCAGGCGAGAGCATGCAGTTGTTGCGTGTGTGTGTGTGTGTGATGTGTTTCGGTTCCAGTTCCAGTTTCGCAGTTTCACAGTTTGTTCGACGTTCGCTGGCTGTTGATTGCATTAGAGCGTGTGCCGACTTCGCATCTCGTTATAAAGCAGAAATGAAAACAAAAGGCAGCGCCAAATGACAAAGATGATAATGACGATCAACACGATGATGATCACGATGCTGCTGCTGCTGCCATTGATGATGATACAACCTTACAAAATTCTCAGTCGCAGTCACTGAGTCTCAGGTCTCAGTCTGCGCTTTTTTATACCTCCGTCTCCGCCTTCGCCTTCGCCGACATCTCAGTCGCTGCCTTTGCGTCTTGTGCTTAGCTTTGGTCGGCTTTGAATGTTTAGCGCTGAACTTGTCTTGCCTGCACACACAAAAGCACACACAAACACTCATGCACACATGCACATGCACACACTGAGAGCAAAAGCAATTCGCTCACACTCGCCGCGGCGAGCCCAACCAAGCGGAGAGTACACTAACACAACGAGCGCTTTATTTTTGCTTTGCTGTAGCGTGTGGTATGCAGCCTTGAATTAGTTCGCTGCACTCGCGTGACGATGTATTTTATGTATGCGGTATATGTGTGAGTGTGTACTTGTAGCAGCAGCAAACGCAAGGCAAACACTCACAAACGCACACAAACTCACTGAGTCGCTCGCGAGAGTCTGGGAAAGCTCTCCTTTGCCCCGCGACACAAAAAACTTAGATGCGCATCGCGAACAACGCTGCCACCGTCGCAGTCTCTGTCTCAGTCTCAGTCACTGCCACCGTCGCAGTCGTTTTGCTTTCATTGGCGCGAGGCGCTTCATTATACAAAATCAACTGCTCTTGGTTTTTTTGTTGTTTTTTTTTTTCGCTTTTTTTTGCTTCTTGTTTGCATATCCATTTTCCGTCATAGAGCAAACATTCTAAGCGCACTTCTTGGGGTTCTAGCACCAGTTCCAGTTCTAGTTCCAGTTCTGACTGCACATGTGGTACCTGTGACCCATTGGCAAACATTCAAAAGAACTATGCATTTATAAATGGATGTGTCAGAGAATTAGCGTGTGCCCCTAATTATCACCTCCTGTCAGTCAGTCAGACAGCCGACCACCCACCTAAATTCCACTCAAATTCACACTCCGTGCAGCATCTTTGCCATAATCAGTCAAATGCTACGATCAACGCTATTGCTTATAAAAACAAAAATATATTATATACGTATACATATCTCTGCCTAGGTTTATAGTCTTCTGATCGTGCCGACACACACGCACACACACACAAACATTCGTTGAGTGTCTGTGAAAACGGATATGCATGATAGACGTTTATCTCTCGAGAAAATTTGTGCAAAAAGAAGAAAATTACGTTTGGGAAATGAGGAAAATGAGCGGAAAAGTATCGCAAACGTATCTGTGTCATCTGCGAACCGACTAATTGGATCTACATGCAAACATATCTACAGATACATTTGTATATACTAGAAATATATTGCGGATTTGAAACACAAATTAGCATTACTCACTGCATTAAGTGCAAATTATATAGAAATTAGTATTATGAGAAAAATCGAAAGCCAAATAAAATATTTAGAATTGACTGTTACTGATTTATAACAGTTACTGATTTATGACAATAACAACAATAATTTTTAAAACACATTTTATATAATATATAACATAAGCCAATTTTACAAAGTTTTTTCAATAGAGGCAATTATGTTGAAGATTGCATTAAGTGCGGTAAATGCGTGAAGAGGACACTCGCTGTGCGGCCAGAATTTAATAAGTAGATATACTTTTAAAGGTACTGCTAGCTGGCATACCTTTGTATGTGTGTGTGTGTATGTCTATTTATGTGCATTTATGCTTGTATGTGGTGTGTGTGTTGTGGGATTGGGCGACATCAGCGCCAGGCGTTGGTCGGTATTCGGATCGACACCCAGGCACAGCGACACATAGACACATAGACTGTCTGTCCTTCAAAATGAAAAAAATACACGCAGACAACAACGCACGCAAAATCGAAAGCGAAAAGTGCATGCGTAAGAGGCACAAGAACAACAACAACAACAACAGCAACAACAACTACAGAAAATATTAGGCGGATGTCTGCTGGGAACGACAACGTGTGCATCTATAATCCGGCTGCGAATGTAGAATATATATATATATATATATGCATACATAAATACACCTCTCTCTCTAGATATATATATGTGTACATATATATTTATATAGATATCTGTGTATAGGTTATTTTAATATTTATAGGCCTGCAACGCGGACAAAACGAGACCAAAAACCAACTGCCAACTGACAATTTGCAACTGGCAACTGGCAACTGGCAACTGGGCGTGCCACAATACTGAATTATAGATGCAACATTTAACAACAACTGGAACCGCTAGGCGGCAACACATAGATACACACATCGATCTCTGAATCCCGCCAGCCCTATAACTATATATATGTATATATATGCATAGTGCAATCAAGTGCAAGCGACACTCGACAGTCAAGTTTATAGAATCGGGAGACTCAAGACTTGCGATTAATAGACACATAGATACAACACACACACACACACACATACGGAGAAACATATGTGCATATTTTAGAATGTAATTGTGCATCTGGCCTAGACCTAGAAAAGGAAATTTTGTTGCTATTATTATTTATATTCGTTCGCTTCGTTCGTGCATCGTTCGTTGTTGTTCGTTTTATTCATTCGTTGTCACAACAGCAACAACAGCAAAAACAACAACAACAACAACAACGAGTGAGTTTTTAGTCGCTCTTGTTGCTGATGTTGTTGCACTTGTGTGAGGGCAGTTGCTCGTATCTATCTATGTAGTGCTCATTATTTGTTCTCCTTCCTCGCAAATTAAAAATATGCCTAAGCAAATAAAATGTATTAAACTTGCATGTGTGTGTGTGTGTGTATGTGTCTCAATAGGTATCTGTGCTATAGTTGCCGTTACAGGGTGTTGCTCTAGGAAAACCTTTTTTAAAACAAAACTCAACATATAATTAATATTTGAGAATAAATAGCAAGAGAATCATATATATTTCCATAATTTTGTCCGATGTTCCTGTATTGGCAATATAACATTTTTAGACCCCTCTATGCGATTCTCATGAATTCAAGTAATGCCAAGTACTGTTTTCAGTGTTTTCTCTCTCTTAGCCTTTTACCTAGCCTCTTACTTACTCTTTTCTCTTTCTTATACTCGCGCTTATATTCTCTTGAACTATCTTTCTCTTACTCTCATAGTGAGAGAGAGAGAGAGAGAGTCAAGTTGCGAGAAAAAGAGATATATGTACACATATAGAAAAAGAGACAAGCAGGTTAACACAAGAAGTTACAAAGCTTAAGAAAGCGAGAGATGGAAAGAGCGATGAAGAGTATGGAGTGAATACAGAAGAGAGGGAAGATATATAATATGAAAAACAGATGATTAGCATAACATAAATTTGCATTTTAGAAAATAAAAAATATAAAGTGATCCTTATTTTATGGCTTGAACAATTATAACAATTTTCAGATACATAGTATCAAGAACAAATAATAAACACAAAATGGAAAAATGGAAACACGCGTTTTAAGCTTTTATTCTGCAACAGAGTTTGGTAACAACAAATAGCTGAAACACCCGTTGCCAATAACCGATATGCGGCAATGCGGAGTGCATTGTTGTTGCAGGCTGCAACAGATACAAATATGATTGTGTGTGTGTGTGTATTTATGTACATGGACAGCCAGCAGCAATGCTATCGAGAACCTCGGGCAACAACAAGTGCTGAACAACGAGCTGCAGCAACAACTAAAAGCTGCAACAAATTAAATTGAAAAATGTTTTTCTGTTTGTTGTTTTTGGTTCTGTGCTACCGATAGGCAGCCAAGACCATAAACGCCAGCAAAAGCGCCCCCCGTTTTGGCCCTGTTTGGGCCTACCCGTTGCAACATGCATCAACAACAACAACTGCAACAGCGACAAGAACAACAGCAACGCAAAATTCTATAAACTACAGAAATAAGTAGACAGAACAAATAAACAAACAAGAGAGACAGAACGAGAGAGAGAGAGAGAGAGAGAGAGAGAGATAGAGCAACTGAAATGTACCAAAAACGAGCGCAAAACAAAACGCAACATTGTAAAACGCTTTGCCAGAGACCTGAGAATACTTTGTATGGTTTAGACGCATGCCAAGGTGAGGGGCGGAACGGGGTGGGCCGGGGCTGAGGGGTTGAGGGTGGTGAGGGTGGTGCTGTGGTTCGGTGGTGCTACGGTTGCGGCTACGATTGCAACTGCGGCAGTGACTGTTCTGCCCGTGGGGAACGACGATTCCGATTCCGATTCACATCGCTGGCTGTCGAGCGTCGAGCGTCGAGTGGCGAGTGTCGAGTAGCCGAGTGGGGATGGGGCACGGGAGGGGGCACGCATGTTGTCCATGTCCCCATTCGAGTCAAGTGACGTGTTATCTGTCGCCTTCTCTCAGAACTTTGACTTCTATTGGTTGAATGTCGTTTGCAGTTTGCAGTTTGTGCAAATTTGATGCTTGTCGTTTATTGCTGCTGCTGCAGTTCGTTGTTGCTGTTGCTGTTGCTATTGCTGCTGTTGTTGTAGTTGTAGATCGATCTCACTTAGGGTACCGTGCCGTGCTGCCGTTGCCCCCTACTAGTGCCCCTGCCACAGCTGCGTCGTTTGACTCGTTTCAATGCCAATGAATGGATGTGTGTCTCTGTCACTCTGTGTCTGTATGTGTGTGTGTGTGTGTGTGTATTATGCGGCATTACGACTGGCATTATTAGCTGCATGCCATGGAAAATGAAAACTGCCAATAGTGGCAAAACACTTTCCCTCTCATTGCTTTCCATTTGCAACAGCAGCAGCATCAAACAACTTCATCATCAACACCAGCATTTGCAGCAACTTGCAACTGGCAACTCGCAACTCGCAAGTTGCAGCTATGCAGTAATTATTGCACGATCAATTTGCCGGCTGCCGGCCATCCATGTCGGTGAAAAACTTTCTTCAAGCACATGTAAAAAACTCCCATACTCACATATAATAATTAGACAGCTAAGAGTTAACAGCGAGGGAAGTTCTAGCAATTTGTTGGCACAGAAACCATATGCGGAAGGTTGTGGAAAGTTGTTTAAAGAAAATGTTGAATTTTTCAAGTATTATAATATAAAGATAGATGCAAGGTAGCTTCTTAACCAATGTCTTATTTTCATTTTTGGATTGATTTTTATTTTTGTATCATATTTATCTTTCATTTCTTTAAATATATCTTCAAATGGCTTACAGTTTTTTACGGCTTGTAAACTTGGTTATGCAAGAAAATTTCATTGCTTACTTTTACGAACTCTGATGCCAAATTATTAAAATATTTTTATAGGCTTAACAAGAGTTAAGAAGTAGAAATACAAGCTAATTACTTTTGGAGTCTTATATGTTTACTAGATTATGTTCTAAAAATATTTAAAATTCCATTTGGAATGTTAAAGTGGAAAACTTTAACTTTAACTAACGAATTTTAAAAGCAGAACTTCAATTACAACCCGCTTTTAGTGCATTTCTATGTATAGCATAAGTATGTGTTTAAGTTGTATGTTAGTAGCAGTTACTAGCTAACGAAAATGAACGTCAGATGAGCTGTCGCCGTCAGCTACGCCATTTCTGCAGTCGCTGTTGTTGTTGTTGTTGTTGCTGTCAGCGTCAGCGTCAACGCCAGCGTCAGCGTCACTGCGCGCCGTCTGCCGACGCCTCTAATGCCTGTCGTCTCTGTCTTCTCTGTCCCAATGTCTGCGGTTGACGGTCGTACAGTTAGACGGACGTTTGCTTTGCTTGCATTTACAACTTACACGCACACACAGATACACACACAAACACACACACACACACACACAGATAGGCAGACATGCACAATAATGGCATTGAAATTCGTTTTCAATAAAACACGTAAACAAACAACAAAAACCAAAACCAAAACAAGTAAGACTAACTAACTAGAGAGCACTCAGCTAGCAGATACTCTGTAAGCAGTTCAAGTATTTACAATGTATACTTAAATAAACACGATGTTATTATCTAGGGTATTTTGCAAGATTTTAACAATTGGGAGTTCAAAATTTTAAAAGAAAATGAGGGGACATACATATATGCACTATTGCAGATAGAGAGTGCAATAGAATCTACTGAGAGCTCCTAAAAATTATCCTGTCAGTTTAAAAATGTTGTAGAATTCAGAATCTAATGAATTTAGAAAGACTTTGACAATTGTTTCGTTTTAAAGGAATTAATAATACATATATATGAAACCACAGCACAAATATTTTATTTTATTAAGACTTTAAGATCAACAATTATTATATGAAATAAGCTTGTTTTTCTATATAAGTGGGTGTATTTCCTTTTATAGATAAGCAAAACGGAAACAAAAAGTTAAACTGGTATTTTACTCGTATGTAAAAATAAATATATCATGTTTGTTATAACTAACTCTGGGGATCTCTCAGTTCAATGAGTGCATATATGAATACAGGGTATACAAAACAAATTAAACTCAGCATATCTATTAATATATATACATATATATACTTATGCATCTACATATGTATATACATCGATGCTAGCATACAAAAGCAACAACAATTTGCATTTGATTTGAACTTTTTTGTTAAAGTATCTCAGTGGATTTTGATTATTTTTCGTTCATAGGCACTAATCAGAGTTTGATAATGTGTGAGAATTATGTTGATTAAGTCTCCTCGTCGCTGTAGCTGCACCTGAAGATGTTATGCATATAGATACACATACACACAGATACAAGCTTACACACACACACACACATACGTTTTGGAAAATTTCCAACAAAACAACTCTTTCGAATTTATATTCATTGTGTTGAACTTGAAAATTGTTGTTGTTGTCGTTTGTTATTGTGCAGTTTAATAAACTTTTAGTTTGGAGACTTCGAGAAAAACGTTTCAATGCATTTCGATATGGGATTAGATGCATTGTTTGCTTACCAGAGGTTGCTGCGGGTGTGCAAATGCTATACTGCACGTATTGTTGCAAAATCTATTGCTGAAACTGTTATTGAAAATGTGCATTTAAATTAAATTTAATTGCTTCGAGCGGAACTTATTCAGCTATGACAATATAATTAAGCATTGGCGAATATATACTTTTGGGAAATATTATTTCTATCTTTATAGGCGTCTTTAGTTAGTTAGCGGTCTGTAAATCCTTTCAGATCAAAGCTCAGCTGGCGAAAGTAACGTACACACAAATCAAATTGATAGCTTTCGGAAATCGTAGAAAATCTCAAACAATAATCAAACATTCGCCGGCTCCGAGTGTGGATGGAGACTGCACATTGAATACAATCAACACTCCAACGCTATTCGTTAATTAAAATAAATACTTTCCGGCTGAAGCCAAGAAACTGGCCAGAAAACTTGGGAAATTCAACGGCAAGTATCGATACCGTCGAATGTGAAACTGGCCGCTGCAGTCGCCACATGAGGCCCCAAGTCTCCAGCCTGGCCAGATGTGAGCTCCGAGCTCCAAGCTGTGAACTGCAAGTTTTCTTTTTGCGAGCGATTTCCTTTGGTTTTTGCTGTTTACGTTTTCGCCGCATGGCCAAGAAGTCAGTCAGTTAGTCAGTCAGTGTTGCCAGGGCCGAGTGCTGGCTGCTTGTTGATGACGATGCCAAAAGCGGCCGCCAGCCGACAGCGGACAGACGTTGGCCAACAACAAGTTGCTCCAACTGGTTTCTGCCTAACCCAGACAGAGAGCGAGAAAAGGAGAGAGGCGGCATTAGAAATTAGCCATATAAAACGTTCGAACAACATACGGATAAATGTTTGCCAACTGCCCGCCTAACCGCCTGACTGGCCGCCCGTCCCGTCCCGCCCCGCTTGGCAAAGGAAAGAAAAACCATGCGAAATTCACTTTCATTATGAATGACCGGCGATGCATACAAATGCAGCGGACTCTGAAGTCATCCAACCTGCTAAAGTCGGCTAGGAAAATCATGATTATTCACATTGTGCACAAGCTGTAATTTACTCCGGTTGCAGGTGGCACGTGACCGTTGTTGTTGCTACGTCGCTGTCCATTAAATGCCAGCAAATTCAATCAAATTGAAAATGGCTTCAGCGGACCCGAAGAAACACTTAAACTTGTAGTTGCCAACTGTTGAATTATTAAAGTGTTAATTCAAGCAGACGCGAAGCCCGAGCTTAGATCAATATTTAATGCGTTTAATTCTTGAAAATTAGATAATATTGCGGAAATATATATGTATATATATGTATGTAAAGCATCTATAAGCCATGGGCACTTGACCACTTATTTAGGTATTGGTATGATTTATAACTTTGTACATACCTTTCCTTGCCAAAAAAAAGAGAAAATGTCATAACGATTCGGCAAGATACACAGAATTATTTAAAATGAATTTTCAATAGCCGCTTGATGCATATTTTCATATATAAATATATCTTTAAAGGTGATAATGTGTCCTATAAAGCTGGATACCGTGAATTAAATTTCTATAAAAGCTTGTAGCTTGTCCTGGCTACAGGGTATCTTCAAATCGAAAACTCTAGACTAGCGTCACTTATTAGACTCTATTGCCATCTCACATTTATACTTTCAAGTGATCGTTATAAAATCAAAGTGCCAATCCCGATTGTCGCTAATCCTGCGGCGCCTGTCTCCCTGTGGGCAAGCTCTAAATTTTCTAAATTTGGGACGCTGTCCTCGAGTGCGAGAAAGAAAATCCGATTACAGTTTTCGCTGTCCACGAGTCTTCACATACTTATTAACTGAGTTGGGAGTGAGTCGTCTGACTCTGGCTTTGTGTTGTTGCACTTCTCGCTTTCATTTTCTTTTTGCTGCTGTAAAAAAAAGAGTAAAATAATTTGTTTTTTGCTTGTTGCCATTTTTTTCCATTTTATGCGAGAAAATCGAAAGTTTTTCCACACGCCATAATGCAAAAAGAAAGTGCAAGTGCAACATGCGGCCAAAGAAAGGAAAACCAAAAAAAAAAAAAAAAAAAAACGAAAGACGACGGGGAGAAGAGACGCGGCGACGACGCAAACAATGCCAACGGGCTAACCGGGCCAACGGGCGTATGAGCGACTTGTTGTGGCCAAAAGTAGGATGCCATTGTTTGTGGTTTGGCTGACGAGTTTTTTTTTTGTTATTATTTTTTGCAAGCATTTTCTGTTTCTGTTTGTGTTGTGGCAATTTCGTTGTCAAGTGCAAGTGGAAAAGCGCCGTTCAAATGAACAGCCAGTCCATGTGATGGCCAGCAACAACAACAACAACAACAACAACAGCGGTAACAACAATGACAACAACAAATCTGCTGCACCATCAGCTATTTCCTTTGAACAGCATTAAATGTTGTCTGTTGGCTTTCGATTTCGTTTAAGTTTAATTAAAACGCATAAAAGTCGCTCGCTAGACAACGCATCATTATCTGGGATTGTCTAGCAAGGAGAATTGTCTAGCATATACTTGGAGAAAAAATGAAGAATACGTTTACAGAAGTCAATTTCAGAATTTTTGAACTGAGGAATTAATCCTTTTTATTTTAAATTTTTTAAATACAAGACTCGACTCTAAACATAAGAAGTCCTGAATATTTAAATATATACTCAATATAATTGATTAAATTTTGTTTTTCTTTTATAAAGTATTTAAATCCAAACTATTTTAACTTCTTTCCTTTTTATTTTAAATTTATATTTAATTTAAAGATATTGTGTAAAAAAAATTTTATTTTATTTCTATAATAATAAGTTTAATTTAAAACACAGTATTCTCTAAGTGTAGCCGTAGCAATCCTGTGCATTAGTTCTGCTTCTTCTTGCCGCCAACTTGCAGTTATTCTCGTCTCTTATCATTGACATTGGCCATAAAGCGACCAACATCAGCAAAAACCCAAACCCAATGAGAAAACTGAGACACATCAACAAATTGAATACATAATTCTGCAATATGCAAATTTTTGAATTTTCCCAGCTGCCTGCTAGATTCTTCTGCTGCTTCTTCTCTTCGCCTTCTCTTTACGTTTTTTTTTTTGTTTGCTTCAATAACAAGTGCAAGTTGAAGCCGCAAGTCGTTTTGGCCAAAAGTCAGGGCTGTGGCTTTAACTGTTTCTGGTTGCATTTGTAGTTGGCCAGCACTTGTAATTGCCATGTAACAAGCCGCATTTACAAGCTTATTACACATCACAACGTTGCTCATACGCACCGTGTGCCAGCAGAGAGTTGACAAAGTTTTTTTGCTTTAGTTGTTTTTATTTGTTTACTTATTTTTTGGGTCCAATGTTAATTATAACATAATTATGATATGTCTTTCGCTGATGGTCAAGTGCGCTGTGTAGTTTTTTAAGCAACTGAACTTCTTAGCTAACGTAATCATTTCTTTGCTTTGTTGTTGTTGTGTTTGTTGTTAAGAAATGGGGAAACAGTTGCACCGAAGGTTGCCGCTTTGAGGCAATAAAAGCGCTGAGCTAGTTGCTTTTTGAATGAAAAGGTGAATGCCAATACACAACTGCAACTACAACGAAAACTATAAAAAAACTCACAAAAAATGTTAGTGCAAAAAAAAAACGCTGAAAACTCAACTGGAAGTTTCCTGAAGATTTATGTGACTTGACTTGACTTGGGCCAACAACACTTTGGCCAACTATTGCAGATTATCAATTGTGAGTCATTGCCAACGAAAGAGCTGAGCTTAATTTATAATTTAATAAATATTATTTAATTACTGTTATCATTTTTCTATTCAAAGCTAATCAATTTTTATAAATTTGTGCAAAATTTCTTAACTCATTTAGCTTTAAGCTGCCTTTACTGCCTCTTGGTATTTCCAAAATATTCCAGAAATTTTTCACTTTCCGTTGCGTCTGTTGCAAAGAAAGCGAAATTGAATAATTTGCCCTCGGGTCAAAAGTTGCAATTATGCTTTAGTATAAACAACTATCAAGCGGGAGTTTATCTCTTATCTGGTTAGCATTAAAATCAAAATCAAAGGCAGCCATCATAAATGTCGCCCGTTTAACCTACAAGTGACCCCGCCCCGACCGCCTGGCGAGACAGACAAAGAGCTAACATCATTGACCAGATTACCGACCGCCAAACAAAGAGATGCCCAGCAACCGTAAAAGCGGACCCGCCTTCAAAATATGCACTCCCTGCCTCCCCCCTCCCCAATCCCTACTTGAAACCGTAACAATTACAAGTCTGATGATTTTGCGTGAATGAGGAGCACACCAAAATAAGTTTGACAAACGTTGTCGTCGTCGTCGTCGTTGCCATCGTAATCGTCGAGTGACTGGAACTGGGATTGGTATTGGTGTTGGTATTGGTATTTGATCTGGGACTGAGAGATTCGAGCTCCACACACAGTCTGCAGGTTAGTCAGGCGGGACAGCGGGGGGCAGAGGGAGGCTGCTGGCTGTTGGCTGCTGGCTGGGTTTGGGCGCTTGGCGCGTGTATTAGATGATATGAGGTCATTCACTGCTGTTTACTCCGAAAATGTTGTCTCGCCGTCGTCGTCGACGTTGGCGTTGGCGATGACGCGGCGATTCGCATCATTTTCAAAGGGGGTGGGGAGCTTGGTGTGGGTGGAGCCAAGTGGGGGCTGCCCGAACCATCAAGGCAAGCAGCAGTAAAGCGATACATTTCCGACACTTCCTAACCATCGACTTGACGTCTGGGCTGAGTTGGCAGGAGTAGGAGCGGGAGCAGCAGTTGGGGATTTGCAGTCGTCTTCGTCGTCGTCGTCGTTGTGGCTGTTGACGGCGTCTGTTCAATGACTTTTGTTAAAACATGAAACATGAATCGACTACACAAGCCTAACCTCCCGTGCCCATGCCCCAAAAATAAATACCTCGTCTCAGACTTGGTTTCAGTCCCAGTTCCAGTTCCCGTTCCCAGTCTGTCCCGACGAGTCGAGGTGCCCAGCCCCAAGCAGCGCCACCTAATGCGCTTCCTCTTCAAAATTCTTTTATGGCTCAGTGTCTGTGCTCCGACCGCCACCTCTGTTGCGCCCTCTCTCGCTCTTTCTCTCTCATTCTGTTTCGCTGTCCCTGTCTGTGTGTGTTTTGTGTTGTTGCCAAAGGAGCCGTCTGTGCGCCCCTCCCGCCAGCCGCCTTCCTCCTTTGGCCTGCTACCAGTTGTCGGTACATTGGACTCATTTCGCACACACACTAGCTTAGCAAAAGTATGTCTGTGTCGCCATCGCCATCGCCGTCGTCGTCGTCGTCGCCGTCGCCTCATTAAAGTTCTCCCCATGGTTTCCATTCCCCCCTCGGCACACAAACGACAAACTCTTCCTTCTGTTTCATCTTCTACTGCTCTTGTTCTGCTTCCTTTATTTGCAATATTCAGGCACACATGTTGAGCTGAGAGAGAGAGAGCGAAAGAGAGAGAGAGAGCATCAAACGGGCATACACACACACATTCAATTGAAATTGCCAAGTAAATGGAAAGGCCCCCAACAACTAAACAAACGGAAAGTGAAAATTTGCTCTACTGCCATCGTCAAACGGTGACAGCGACAGAGACGGCGACGGCGACCGCAACTGAGAGAGCACCTTTGCTCTCTTTCACTCTCGCTCTCTGGCCCGCTCACTAACACTTGCATTGAGTCATAGTCGTGGCGATTGCACGATGATATTGCAGCAGCGACGTCGGCATCGCCACCTCCTGCTCACTTGTCACACTCTCTCGCACACACACACACGCACACGGACATATACACTCAGTGTTGTTGCTGCTGCTGCTGCTCCCCCATGATCGCGCAGCCCTTTTGACTTGGCCTGACCCATTTGGGGGCCCAGATAGCTGCAACTGCTCGCCACTTGCTCCACTGAAGTGAACGCACTGGGTCTGGGTCGCATCAGCTATTACAAGAGAGGCGGTCACAACTACAAGCAAGCTAACATGTGTGTGTGTGTGTTCTGTGTGTTAAATATCCATATGCATAATTGCGATTGTATGGGATCTGGTCTGTAGATCAGGCAAACAAGGAAATGTTGAACTGGTTATAAGTACTCGGTGGGCCTGTTCTATTGTGGCAAGAACTAAAAAAATCTAACTTAAAAGAAAAAGGGAAATTATTTATTTAATTTATTTCACTACGAAAATATTAAATTAGATTAGATCTAATGAGATAATATTGCAATGAAAGGGAAAGTGAATGTCTATGAAAGGAAAATTCAAATCTTAGAAGATCAGACAGTTTCTTTTCCTCTTTTAAAGATTATTGTTGGTGCATGATTCCATACATTTTGCATAGAAATATTACGCATGTTAGATTTAGGTAAAGGGTATCTGTAAGCCATTTGTTTGCAAACAAAGAAAGCCTGTTCTGTTGTCTAAACTTTTTAATTGTGAACCACTGTGCCGGCTGCCTATGTTAGCTACTCAATGTCCCTAGAGGAGAAATGCAATGCAAATGCGCATGTGGCACACAAAACCACCCAATACAAATAGCCTTAGCTGCAGCAGCAATTCACGTACATACAAACAGATGTATGCACAAACATGCGTACATATGTACTTACATTTACATACGAACGGCAACTGAGGCAGAGAGCGCCAAACATTTTGCTCTCGAAACGCAAAACTGTTACGTTTGCTTACCATTTTGGCGCGCTCCCAGCTGCGACTGCGACGACGGTGACTGCGACGCCGGCATCGTTTTCGCAATAGCAGCAGTCCCAACAACATTTCGTGGCTCGCGCTCTTCCAGTTGGCGCGAGCCGAGCAAGCGAGCCCCATTCAGTCGCTGTTGTAGTCGTCGTCGCAGTCGCTTGCTCATTTTATTTTTTTCGCCTTATATCTTCCCACCTGTCTCTCGTGCTCTCTGTCGCTCTCTGCGTGAGTGTGTCTATGTGTGTGTGTGTGCGCGGCTGTGCTTGTGAGTGGGGCGCGCGCGCGCTCTGCCAAAAACGTCAACGTCGGCATCGACTTTGCCAACGACATCGCACGCTGCAGTCGCGTCGCAGTCGCCGCGTGCAACGTTTGTTTGCGCCTAATAAACACTCGGCAGTGCTTTTTGTGCTGACTTTAGATTTTAGTTTTGCTGATACCGTAAGAGATAAATGACGTGCCGCGGCTGACAGCAAAGCAAAACACAGCAAAAGCAAAAGCAAACGCCAAGCACAAATTCGCTGTTGCCCCAACGATTACGTTTCCGTATTCGCGTTGCGCGTTGCGTGTTGCCCGTTGCGCGTTGCGCGTTGCCCGTTGCCCGTTGATGGCCTGCCACAAATATGTGTTTAAGTGCAGGCGGCGCCACCGGCCAACAACAAGTCTGCAGCAAGTTTAGTGCAAATTTACCTCAAAATTGTAACGACATATTTTCAATGAAGTAAATTACAAATGTTGAATGATCAATGAAAAGTACCATGTGCAACGTGTAGAACGTGTGTAATCTATAGAAACTGTTAAAATGATAATGGTGCAACATTTGGTGGCCGCCACGGCGCACAATTTTGCGACGGCGGCACTCTCCAACGTCTCCTCATCATCGTCCAGCTCCAGTTCCAGTTCGAGCACCTCCTCGCTGCTGTCGCTATCATCCGCCTGCTCCGCCTCCTCAGTTTCAGGCTCCGCATCGGCATCGCCGGCAGCCTCGCCCACAGCTGCAGCGTGTGCCACGCCCACGCCCACGCCCGTGGCCTCGCCACTGGCGCCCACATCGCCAGCGCCCGAGCAGAGTGCAGCGAGCGCGCCCAGCCCAGCCAAGGTTGCGCAGCCCGAGCCGGAGTCCGAAACAGCAACAAAACCAGCAATCGAAGGTGCCATAGATGAAACCAAGTCAGAGCAACAGAGCTCAAGGCCTGCACCAAGCTTAAGTCCAGATGCAGCAGCAAGAACAGCAGCAGCAGCAGCAGCAGCATCAACATCCGCAACAGCAGACGTTGCGGCCAAGGCAAGTGAACCGGAGACGCACCGTACAAAGGAGCAGGCAGCTCCGGATGAAACGGAGCAGGCACAGGAGGAGGAGGCCGAGAGCACTGCAACAGATTGTCGCGAGTTTAAAGTGCTCTACAATCACCTGAGGCAGCAGCATCAGCATCAATCCGAGCCAGATAAGACGCGCAGCACCCTTGACGATGTCTCGAAGATACTTTGGGAGCGCAAGCAGCAGTTGCAGCGCAGCAGCGTCATCACCAGCAGCAACGAGTTGCAAGTGCAGCAGCACCAACAACAGCACCAGCATCAGCAGCAACTGCAGCAGCAGCAGCAGCAACAAATGAGCGATATTGAGGACGAGGAAACGCTCGAGGAGGATGCCGATGCGGACATCGAGGCGGATGCCGACGACGAGGAGCTGCTGGAGCAATACCAAAACGGCTACGACTCCCCACTGGATCTCTCGCTGAGCAGCGGCGCAACAGCGGCGAATGCAACGGCTGCAGCAGCGGGATCAATTGGCAGCAGCAGCAGCAGCAGGCGACGTGGCCACTCCTACTCCGGCACGGAATCCGATGAAGATGCAACCACGCACTGCGAACGGACGAGGATGCGCCTGAAGCCCGCGGAACGCTCGGCAGCCTACAAGAAGAGCTTGATGAAGCGTTACTGTAAGTGTCCAGCGGGGGGGATGGAAACGGGATAATATATGGAATGGGGGAGGGAATTTGAAAAATCGAGTGTTTGACTAGAAAACGTTTTTATTTCAGATGATTTATTGATACATATAAGAATTCCTATAGCGTATGTTAAAGACGGCCTTCGTCTGAATTAATTAGATAACTTTTTGGCTGGATACACTTTATATCAGTTTTTTTGAATTCATAAAATATGAAGTAATTCGTGATAAAGAAATACGATTTAATAACATATTTCTTAATACCAGATTTTTGCATGGTGTATTATATTTACATCAAGATGTAAGTACTTCTGTTCTAACATCTAGAATGATGTATATCTATCTGTATTTAAATCATCTTATTTAGGATGATCCTGTGATAATAATAATAATTTAGGTAAATAAAAAAATCAGTTTTCTGGGAATTTACCATATTACGTTAATAAAAGGTTTAAATAAAATTTAAAAAAGAGACAAAAGTTTCATCTGAATGCCACATGAATATTCTCGACAATTGACGCCGTAACAGACAAATACGTATTTGATTGATGGATACATTAATATATATGACTGTCTGTCTGTGTGTGTGTTTGTGTAAAATCTGTTGCTGATATCCATCTATTGCGTTGTGCCACCTTTTATCTCTTACCAACATGCGATTCTTTTTTAAGTCACTTAAATAACATTTTATGAATGCTTTAAGTTGAGATTTTGCTGCAACTTTTTTGAATTTTTTTTTTTTATTTGAGGTTTGCAGACTATAGACAAAAATTGTGAAATGTCAATTTGGCAACAACAATAGCAGGCAAAATTTATAACGAAAAGCAGAGGAAAAAAAGCGCTCCCCCAACAGACAGCCAAACAAAAAACAAAGACGTCCAAAAGCAAAATAAACATTATTTAAAATAGCGCAATTTCCGCTGACGGCGACGACGCTGCTGCTGTTGCTGCTGCTTCTGCGGCTGACGCTGACGCAGCCAACGTCGCTGCCAACGCTGTCTGAGCAAAGAGCGGCAGCTTCGTAACAGTTTCCTAACCCACCTCAACAATTTTATTGATTACTTTAGGCGGCAAACGCACAGCAGCAGCAACAACTACTGCAACAACAACAGCAGAGCCGTGTGAGAGCGAGAGAGCAAGCTAATGTGCAAAGAGCTTTCTAGTGAGCAGAGGCAATGCCGCTCAACTATCAAATGCTCTCAACTGTGCTTTGCTTTGCTTCGCCATTCGCGCTGCATTCACTCCGTATGTGTGTGTGTTTGTGTATAGTATATTGTAATCATGTCTGTGGCTGTGTGAAATAGTTTCTCAGTCACTTGAGCGCTGCTGCGACCTGCTAAGGCGCCAACTGGCAACTGGGGGGGACTACTGCGTGTGTCTGTGTGCTGTGTTGGCACTTGTTACATATGCATGCATGCGTGTGTGTGTGTGTGTGTGTTGGTAAATAGACTGAGACTGGCTAGGTAACCCTTCGGTTAAGCAGCCCAACAACTTGTTTCCTCTATTTGACACGGCGTCTCTTTTGACTTTTGCAAGCGGCTGTTGCCTTTGCTCCGATTTGGCTGCAGGGAATCTCAACGTTAAAGTCTCTAGATATGCACACACACAAAAATAAATACAATACACAGCGAACAATCTATATACACACACACACACACAGACAGATGAAATATATATACAATGTACATGTTCTTAAAAGGGCGTCAGGTACTTGAAATTTTTGTATTAGCGGAAATGCGCGTCGCTCGCAGCTCCACAAAGTGGGCGTCACATTTGGGAATGGGAATGGCCAAAGTGGGGATAAGCGCACTGGGAAGAGTTCTGTAGGGATTCGGGCCATTGAGTACATGGCAATGACAGATTTATGCAGTTGCCAGCTCCTTGACTGCCGCTGCTGCGTTTGAATTATCTAAGTACAGATACAAATACATATACGAAAATATATAATTTTTATTTATGTGAGAATGTGTGTTTGTTTTTAACAAGAAAAGCTCTTGCGCAAATATTGCGCAAATTTTTTATTATGATGTGCTTGTTGCCGACTTTAACCTGAAGCAAAGTATTATACGAGACACAATCTATTAAGATACTAAGTATCATTAACTTCCCTAAAATGTAAATTATTAATGTGATCTATTCATAAAATTGCAACAGTCAATTCTCAGTTTTTTACTATATTATATTATATTATAGTGCATATAATCGCTTTTTAGATATTACCCGGCTTTTTTATGCTATTTTTGGTATACAATTTCGTGCATAGGTATCAAAATTAGTTCAACTAAACCGCAATGGGCCCGCAGAATCCACAAAAAATGCTGGTTCCTCAAATCAATTCAAATGCCAAAGCATTGACCCCACCCACCCTCGCTTCCCAAAAAAACCAAGAGATGAAAAAAATGCCAGCAAAAATATCAACGTTATCATCATTTTGATCGTCATCTGTTGAAGTGATGGGCAACTTTATTTCAGCAAATTCTTTTGAAATTTTTACCAAAGGCATAAAAAATATTTCTTATTTTTTTTGCTTCTATTTTATTTTTGTTCGTTGTTGCTTCAAACAAACTCTTTTGACAAACTTTGTTTGGGTATTTTACACGCATACATGTGTATGTATGTATTTGTGAAGCTACATTTTCCTTTTACAACATGCAATAATTTTGTTATATATATGTTTTAACCTTTTTTCTACACGATTTTATTTCATTTGTTTTGCTTTTGGTTTGTTTTACCTTCAACCTTTTGGGGTTTCAACCGCAGCACTGCTCCCGTTCCCAATTCACCGCCCACACACACACACACACACAGACGCCGACAGAATGCGAGGCAACTTTCAATTGCGACATGAGGCGAAGAGCGCAACGTGCGCTTACAAGCTCTCTCACTATTGCGCTCTCTCTCCATCTCTCTCTTTATCTTGTGCTCCCCTTACATGAGTAACCAGCCCAGCTTCAGCTTCTGTAAGCGTGCGATTGTAAATTGTGCGCGCTGTGTCTGAGCGTGTGTGTGCGTCTGTCTGTGTGTTTGTGGGAAATAGTGGAAAAGAGCGACGTCGTCGTCGTTGTTAACCTGACCTCCCCCCCAAACCGAGCACCTCCCACCAGCTGCACAACGAGGTCTGTTGCTTTGAGGCCTAACGCAAAACATTTTGAGGTAGGTTGGGAATAGATTGGCAACAACTGAGTACACATGCACACAAATAGAGAACGAGAGCGAGACCGAGAGAGAGAGAGAGAGAGCGAGACAGTGCCGCGCGGAAAAACTTAAATTTCTCGTTTTAGCGCAAGAAATTAGCAAATCATTTTCTTTAGCTTAACCCAAATACGGCAGTTTTTAGAATTATGTAAGCGACATGTCTCGATTTCTGTCTATCTACAAATGCGTGTGTCTCTGCGAATGTGTGTGTGTGTGTGTGTGCGAGTTTTGTAAGCGCATTTAATTGCCAGACGCAGTTCTCTAGCATATGCCGGGGAAGGGGTATTTGTGGGGTCTCCTTATCTGTTCATTGATTGCAGCGCGATAATTGATAAAAAGCATGAAAGAGAGAGTTAACGAGAGTGTGCGTGTGTGTATTGGAGAGAGGTAGGGATTATGTCACAGATTAAATGATAGCCATGGCAAACTGTCGAAATATAATTGCAAAATCTGATTAGGAAAATTAGCTAATCAGAGAGCTGAACATATGTTTATAAATCGGTTGCTTTTAGCTTAAATAGGCAAAGAATTATTCAGGGTGAGCACACATACACATGTGCATATATCTATGAAGAGGAAATAATTTGAACACACAGCTCAATTAGCACTTGTAATTCCAAAATATTGGCACATGACGCAACCCGGATAAATAATAGATATAAAATGGTTTCTATATATAAGAACTCTGCAGAGAAAGTGCTAATTGTGACAGGTGTGTGAATTGGGCAACAGAGCAATAAAATTAAATTAGGTAATATACGGAAAAACATGTAGAATGAGGCATTCAAATTTAATGACAACATTTCTTGAATAGAATAAATTCAACATTTAAATAATTATAATTATCTCTACTTTAGTTACTCTACTTTCTAATGTATAATATAAATTCTTAGTAGCATCAAAAAATATTCCCAAGTAGATTTACATTTTATTACATTCTCTTGAATATCTTATTTAACCAGTTTTTAGCCAATTGGGGTATACATTTTTAACATATGTATAAATGTACAGTATAAAAATCGGTTCAGCAAAAATTGTTACAAAATTTAGTCAGCTAACAAATGCGTCAATCTTTATGCATATTATATGCATACTTATTCATACGAGAATAATCAAAATATATATAATTTAAAAAAGCAAAATGAGATACTAAAAAACACTGTTGAAATAACAAAAACAGTTGACAAAAATTACAATATACATATGTACACATATGCAAAACAAATACACAGCCGTATATATGCATTTACTTTTGTATTTAAAAAATGTCTGTATCAAGAGTAAAAACTGACAGCGACAATAAACAGCAGCAGCAACAACAAAATACAACTCGTATCAATTCTTGATGCGGAAATATTGAAGAATAATTTTGTAGGCGCTGCGTTTTTTTTTTTTTTTTGCTGCTCCTTATTTTGTTTTTAAATGTGTACAATATATACAAGCATACAGTATATAAAAAATAAAAAAAACTGTATAAAACAGCAACAAAAAGTAAACACCCAGCACTAATACAGATGCACCTAATAAGAAATGGTGCTTTAAATCTACAAACATACATATGTCGTTAAAAATATACATACATACGTACACATGAAGCTTAAACAAGCAATAAGAACGACACTCAAGTGTGTGTGTGTGCGCGTCTCGCACTTGTCTGCATGTGTGTGCGTTATCCGCGAGACCTTGAACTTGAGACTGAATTTCCAAAAAGCGCACAGGCACACACACACATACTCAGGCAAGCAAATGCGCCCAGCGACGACAGCGGCAGCGACTCACAAACACCAGAACAACAAACAGAAACTGCCGACAGCGGCTTTTATTCTTTGCACCCATACACAAACAGCGTGAAAGACTCACACACAGCGCAGCAGCAGAGGCATGAAAGCCAAAATAAGCCAGCCAAAGCAGAAGCAGAAGCAGCAGCAGCAGCAGCAGCACCAACAACAATGCACACGCAGAACAGGAATTTAGCAAGAGAGAGTGCAAGAGAGAGAGAGCAACGTATGGGAGAGCGCCAGTCAGAACTGGGAACGGAAAGTGGGAATGAACTGGGAACTGAGTTCGCTGACGGAAGCAGTCCATGATGGGCATACGGGAATGAGCAAATGGGGAAGAGAGCAAGACTGAGGGAGCAGCAACAACAATAACAGCTTCTACATTAGTATGTATAAATACACATGTACAATAGCCAAACAAACACATAAATTATAATATTTAAATATAGAACTTTTGAGTTGTTGTCGTCGTCGCCGTCGCTGCTGCTTTCTTTTGTCTGTGTTGCTGTTATTCGCATATTACTTTTGGTTAATCGGTCGTCGGCGTCAACGTCAACGTTAGCGTCGCAGCGTTGTTGTTGTTGTTGTTGCTGCTGTTACTCCTATTGTTATTGTTGTTGCCTCCGTCAAATTGAAATTGCTTTCGAAACACACACACACATGTACAAAGAAATGCACACACATATTTGGTTGTTTTTTTTAGTATTGTTAGCTCCGTTTTTGGCAATGCAATTAATTAATTTTTTTATTTGTATACGCATATATAAACTTATTCACACATTCATATCGTTTAAACCATCTGCTTGCAGATGTATTTTATATATGGCTAAAACAGACAAACAAAAGTTCTCATATTTGTCTCATATCAGTTAAAAATAAGTAAATCAAACTATAATATTTTATTTTCTTACAAAATATTACCTTAATATCTAATCTGCTTTGAGCTCATAAATTATTTGTCAAAGTTTCTAATTTGGCTATACAAAAAAGCCCCCACCTATAGGAAACTTTTTTTGTGTTATTACTTTCAACACCTACAACACACAGTTAAAATAGGCCAATAACAAAGTGACACAACAACAACAGCAACAACAACATCAGCAACAAAAACAAATTGAACATTGTTGTTGCAATTCTCAGGCACAACGAGCGGCTTCCTCGGAAATGACTAGAAACTGTAAACAAACCACTTTTGTACACAAACAACAATTAGTAAGCATGCTTGACTATCAAATACCCTGCCCGATGATAACAGCTTTGTTTAAGTACCTGAGTTGGGCTCGTTGCACGCATATTGGCTTGTGTGTGTGGCTTATGTCTGTACATATCAGCATTAAAAATAACTAATCATAGAAACAGCAACAACAACAACAACAACGTTGCATACCTACATTGACCTACTATTCGCAAATGCTGTGGCTCCATTGTGACTGTGAATTTTGAATTGTGATGTAACTGTCCCAAAACACCGCGCACATATCAACGAGGCAGTTCAAGTCCAAATTCGGGCAGGGAAATAGGCAAACAACAAAATATAAAGTAAAACATACATACAAACATATGTATATATGTATAAAACTCTGCACATGACTTTACCGTTAATTGCACACGTACATACATAACACAAACACACACACACACACACCTCTCTACCTCTTATTGGCAAATTTTGTTTTCTCATAATATATATTAAATTGTTGGTTTTTTTTTCATTTCGTTTTGTTTTGTTGTTTTTATTTTTATTTTTAATAGACCGCATTTTTAGAGGTCAGCGCACATTTGGCGCACCATTGCAATGCGTAATGGGTAACTGTTTAAATGGGTGTATCGAGCCCTCTTTGTGGTGGGTTGGACAATTTGATACAGTTTGTGTGCGTTTTGGGTCACAGTCACGATTTCGCATTAAATCCCTTTTGACTACCATGCGTATGCGTAATTTGTGTTGCACATTGCACATACGCCAGGTGTGCCCATGTGTCGGCAGTAGAAACAAACTGAACATAATCCGGCTCTGTTATGGCACTGCAACTATTTGTATGCACAAAAGATGGCATTACGTATACGCCCCGCACAGCGATCACAGCTGTGCCACATTACTCATACGCCCTATTAGCCACAGCTAACATTCTAGGCAGAGCCGCCACGTGAGCACCAGTATTTCCCCATAGTAAGAAACTACAAGAAAATATACAAATTTGCAAAACACACATGTGCAACAATAATTGACAGATATTTCCGTCTAGCAATTTTCAGGCTTAAGCACGTCAAGTGCCGAAAACCTAAAAAACAAAAATTCTAAAAAAAACTGAAAAATGTGCTGTGCGTTTCGTCTAATGTTTATAGTTTCCGCCAAGAAATAAAAGTTGATTTTCCACTGCAAAAAAGCTAAAAATCGAACAGACGTCGTTGCAGCTGTTGTGGGTAGAAGGGGGCAAGGGGCAGGTAGAGGTAGCGTGTTGCAGGCCACAGCTGATTTAGCTGCCTGCCCGCAATTTCCGTCACGACTTGGTAGATACACACACACACTAATACACACGGGTCGATCGAACGTCTGGTTTATGGGTAAACACAAATGTGCATATATGTGCCATATTTTTACAGCAGCTTTTGAATTTTGTATGATTACACATATGAATATGTATGCATAAATATATATGAATGTATATTATTATTTTTCTCATTCACCCACAACACGACCAATGAACGGAATGAAACGAGCGGCAATTAAAACGAGACGAAACAGCGAATTGTCTGTAAGCCTGTGTGTGTGTCCATATGTATGTCTGTATATGTGTAGGTATTTAAAAAGCTGTAAAAAAGGCGCACACATTCAAACGTAGCGCGCACAACATGCAATAATGCAGCCAGCAAAGCATAAATTGTAAACTCGTCGCTGCTGCCAGCAACAGAAACAACAACAACAGCAACAAGACCGACAAGCCTTGACCTGATTTCTCTTCCTCTCTTGCTGCCAACAGTATACGTATGTGTGTGTGTGTTTGTGTGCGCACGCTTGCATGCAAGCTTTACTGCTGTTGCTGTTGTTGTTGCTGCTGCCTTTTAGTTTGCCTGCACACACTGCACTTGCGCGAGCGAGACAACTGTATGCGTTTAGCGCACGCATTGGTATTGGTGTGTGTGTGAACAGCTTGACATTCAATGCAATTTTGTTGTTGTTGCTTTTGCGTTTTCTGCCGCCGCTTCTTCTGCTGCTGCTTCTGCTTCTGCTTGCAGCAGCCGCGGCGGCGTTTCGCATAAAATAAGTGAAAATGCACTTTTACTTTTCAACAACAACAAGAATTGCAAAAAGCAAAAAAATACTTCAGCTGATGAAAAAAAAAATTAAACACAACTTGTGCATTTTTCTCGCGTTGCACCTCAATGCACAATAACAACGCAAAGCAACAACAACAACAACAAGCAGCCAAAGAAAGTGAGATGCAATTTTTTGTTTCACTTTTGTTGTTATTGTTGCCTTTGCTGCTTCTCTCACTTTGCATTTCTTTTGTCATTGCTTTTAACGGTTTTTGTTGTTTTTGTTGCTTTGAGTTCATGGCTCGCCAAATTGGGGCATTTCAATTTTGTCTATGTGAGTGTGTGTGTGTGTTTTGCTCGCATATTTCTAGCCTCTCGGCGACTTTTGCATGTCGCTCAACTTGCTAACAACAATAACAACTATAAAAGCAACAGCAACAACAACAGTTTTGTATAATTATTCATGTGTATTGCGAACTGTTTTAAGTATTATTAGCTTTGCATGTCATCTGAGCTCAGACATTTTGACAGCTCTCGGTTACTCGAAGAGGGCGGCAATCGAAAAGGTTGTTGTTGTTGTTGGGGCTGATGAGATAAAGTTGTTTTTTAATTGGGTCGAAACAGTTGCTCAGACATTTTGAAGTAGCAGCAAATCATATGAAGTGGCAAATGAAGCCATGAAATAAATGAGCTTTTAATGCTTGCCAATCTTCGGGTGGGAAACCTCTTTCTAAATCTATTTAAAATATTTGGCTTACATCATATTAGCATATAATTAATTAATTTGGCTCTGTTCATTTGCTTTATTCTAGATACTGAAATTCCTATTGTCAAACAATCAACCAGTCCGTCACCTCATCAGCAACAACAACAACAGCAGCATCAGCAACATCAACAGCAACAGCACCTGCAGCAGAATCAACAGCAACAACAACAGCAGCAACCTTTTGGCGCTGCAACAACATTACTGCACATCAAGACCGAACAGAATGCGCTTTTAACACCGCTACAGCAGAGCCAGCAGCAGCAGCAACAACAACAGCAACAGCAGCAACAACACAGCTTACAGACCAACAACAATGCGCATCAGCAGCAGCAGCAGCAGCAACCTTTGGCCATACCGCATCGGCCTTTGCTGCACAATCTGCTCAGCGGCGGTGCAATCCACAATCCACATCACAGAAATTACACGACGGCCACAACAGGTGAGTGCGACCCAACAGCCCCAAGAGTCCCATCAGCTGCCCTGGCGAGCAAGTTTGCCAGCAAGGTGAACCACAGGACACGCCCTTTATTGCTGCCCCCCTCCCTCCCATTGGCGTCTTGTTAATCTTGGCCCGTTTTTCTTTTCTTGTTTTCGTTTTGTTTTGCAATGCACAGGTTCATTTCCGCCCAGTCCGGCGGACAGCGGTGTGTCCGACGTGGACAGCTCCAGTTCCGGCGGCCAGCCATGCGCCGACGAGTTGAAGGCGCGCCTGGGCATGCCCACAACAGCAGCAACAACAGCGTCGGCATCAGCAGCAGCTGCAGCTGCAGCAGCGGCCACCCACTCAGCGGCGGCCGCAGCGGCGGCAGCGGCAGCGGCGCACCTGCACACGGGCACATTTCTGCATCCGAATTTATATCAAAACAATGCGGCGAATTCGTTGCGGAATATATGGAATCGCAGTGTTGGGGGTGAGTATAATATTCACAAATGTTCATACATGTCTGTATGTATGTACATATATCTGTATGCATGTGTGCAGCAAAAGTTCAGCAATCGAAAAATGGCAGGCTAGCAAACAAAAACGAGCTACTCACACATGCATACAAACTTATAACATATACATACAGACAGACATACAAACACACATTCACGACACAATCAATTGCAATAAGAATGTGTTGCACTCGCTGCTTTTATGCTTTTCGCCTCGCTTTGTGCTTGTGTCTGTGTGAGTCGTCGCTGTGTAAAATCTGTGGTCATCGACACATTGCCTTTGCGCAAATTGTGAAGGTCACAACGACAACGACAACAGCAGCGACAGCGACGGCGACGGCGACAGCTACAGCAACAGCAGTCAACGGCAATGTGGCAATGCTGGCGCAGTGAGCGTCTCCCGTTTTTGTGCGCTCTCTGAGCACGAATTCGCATTCGTGCGAGCGCCAACACCAACGCTAATGCAACAATGCGATGGTGAAGACACGAACGAAAACGAACGAAAGCGTGCGTTGCTCTCTTCGCTGCCGTTAAATGTTTTTGTTGTTGGTGTTGGTGTTGGTGAGCGAATACTTTTGATTTTATTCAACGCCACTCAGTCATTTGCTCTGCTAATACTCCCCCCTGCCCACAATGCACCTCCCGTCGGGCAACTGGCTGTTGAATTGGGCAACGTCGTTGACGCCGGATGTAAAACAAAACTTACTAAATAGCATACAATATTACAAACGTACAAGCTCACATATCATATGTAGCCGTGTGCGCTGTGAAATAGTCACACAACAAGCGAACGGAGCTGTGCACAGTGGTTCGCACTTGTAATTTTAGCTCGATAACCCTCTTTCCGATATTTCGATTAATCGATCGGTTATTTTGAATAGAGAGAGAAATGTTGAATTTTAAATGTTGTTGGCAACACTCGCAGAATTTATTCAAGAAAATGTTGTGCGGAGTCTTGCAGCCTTATGTTAATTGTCTAGCAAGGCAATGTAGACCCCTCTATGCGATTCTCATGAATTCGAGTCTCGGTGTTGTTAGTAACGAGCGTGTGTTATTTAAAAGTTATATTTGAAAAGTTGTAATTTTTAAAATATATATCTCTCTCCCTATCTCTAGAGAGATTTCCTTCCCCTATCTTACTCTGGATTTCGCTTTTACTCTCGCTTTTTCTTTCTTTTTCACTTACTCTTTCTCTTACTATCGCACTCTAGCTCTCATTTTTCTACCCTAGACCCTTTCAATATTTCTCAATGAGGGTATAATCCATTTGTACAAGTGTATGTCAGTCAGAAGAAGACATCTCCCATCACGTATATAGAAGCATTAACTCAACTTTAACTGGCAACTAATTGAACGCTCTTCCTATTTTTCTCATCGTTGCAGTGCCCGACAATTACTATGGCAACAGTGGCTCCAGCGGGGGCGGCGTTAATCCTGGCACTCCCGGCACGCCCAGCTATCTGACAACGTCCTACTTCAATGCGCCAACGGCGGCGTCGTCGCAGCGCAACGCGTCTGCCAACGGCTTTGGCACACATCAGCATCATTCCCTGCAACATCAGCAGCAGCAGCAGCAGCACGCGCCGCAGCAGCAGCAGCAACTGTCACATCACCAGCAGCAGTTGCATCATCAGCAGCAACAGCAGCAGCAGCAGCAGCAACAGCAGCAGCAACAGCAACAGCAACAGCAACAGTCGCAGCTGGCGGCATCGCAGCTGGCGGCGACGCATCCCCACCAGATGCACAGCACAGCACAGCACACGCATTCCACAATTGCCAATGCTGCGGCAGCGGCGGCGGCGGCGGCATCGGTCGTGAGCAGCAGCAGCGCCGTCGCAGCGGCGGCGATGCTCAGCGCCGGCGGCACGCAGAGCGTCATACAGCAGCCGGCGACGTCGAGCGTTAACTATGATCTCTCTTACATGCTGGAGCTGGGCGGCTTCCAGCAGCGCAAGGCGAAAAAGCCGCGCAAGCCCAAGCTGGAGATGGGCGTGAAGCGGCGCAGTCGCGAGGGCTCCACCACCTACCTGTGGGAGTTCCTGCTGAAGCTGCTGCAGGATCGCGAGTACTGTCCGCGCTTCATCAAGTGGACGAACCGCGAGAAGGGCGTCTTCAAGCTGGTCGACTCCAAGGCGGTCTCCCGCCTCTGGGGCATGCACAAGAACAAGCCGGACATGAACTACGAGACAATGGGCCGCGCCCTGCGCTACTATTACCAGCGCGGCATCCTGGCCAAGGTGGATGGTCAGCGGCTGGTCTATCAGTTTGTGGATGTGCCCAAGGATATCGTTGAGATTGATTGCAATGGCGTATGAGAGGTGGAAAGAGAAAGGGAAAGAAAGAGAGCATGTAAATAGACGTAAACCTTACGGAAATCGGTGGCAATAGAATGGGAGCTGAAACCGGCTAGCGGCAATAGTAGAAATATATACAAAACATATATATACACACACACACACACTCACATGTATGTGTGTGGGTGTGTGTGTGGTAAGCTACATTTAATTGTTTCGACAAATGTGAGGAGGGTTTTTTTTGTACATGTTGAGTTTTTGTTAGGTCTAAGAGATGGATGATGACAGATCAGATCAGATTAAATGCGGAAGAGTATAAATTACATAGTTGCTAGGCATATACATATTCATATATATGTATGCATACTCTAAACATATACATAGTTGTACTAAATATTATGTATACACAAACAAACATGCTAAACAAAAAAAAAGAAACAAAAAAAAAATTACAATTCGGTAGTAATTAATGATCTATTCATTGGCTTTAGTGTTTTAATTGTAACATTTACAGAATTATTATTACAATGCATATTGTTATTATTATTGATTATTATTACTATTATTATTGATTGATTGATGATTGATGATCGATGAAGAATTCTTATTGATATTTGATATGTGTATGTGAAAACTTATAGCTACGAATTACTGTATACACCTAGCCTAATATATCTAATAACCTAACCCACCCCTATTTGCACCCCCCTCCACTGTCCACCGTTTCCCCATTAGCCATCCCCACTAGCCCAAGGCACCCAACCCAACCGGTTGCACACATACACATACACACAACCACACGTAACACACGCAACATGTTGCATCTACAAAGTAGCTAACGGTTAAGCTGTATTCGTGTGCGTCTTTTGGGCTCATTGTTTTTGTTGCTTATTTTATAAAGAGATCGAGAAATATTTCATAGTTCTAATTAGATTTTATGCTTTAATAATAGTTTTATTTATTTAAGTGTTTCTTCTACACATACATATACCCTGCCCAATATCCTAACTGGAGCCACAGTACACACCCGTTAAAGGCAACGCGCCCAAAAAAAAAATGTTGTAGCCTGTGGTCAGAAACTTTCTTGTAATTATTAACTTGTAAGTTTTGTATATTTAAAGAACAGAAAACAACACACACACACTCACACACACCCTCAACAACCACAAGAACAGTTCAAAAACTTATTTTAAGTGGTGCATTTTGTGGAGCTGCACTGTAAAAGAAATATTGAAAAACTGACACGAAACAAAGAAATTCTTAAAGTAAAACTCCACAAAAAGCACCAAACAGTTAAAAAAAAAGAATAGAAAATCAAACAAAAAAAATATTACTTTTGGTCTGAAGTTTATGTCTGAAATAGTTTTGTAAACGCTTTTTATGTTACGTCGCACTGCCACAACAGGAAAAACCAATTCAATATTTAGAAGAAAAACTAGTTCCATATTCTACAATAGTAAAAACAACAACTTTCAATGCAACACACACATATAAACATACACATACACATACACAAACAATTTCCAAACACTGCCCAAATGTGCAATCTCTTAAATGCATAAACTAAACTAAAGTTAAATGAAAACGAAAGAAAGATAAAGATAAAAAAAGAAAGAAGAAACCAACCAACTCCTAGTTCTATTCTATTCAATATTTCTTTTATACTTATGTAGATGCGTTCTCTAAGTACCTTTATCATTATCTATTATTATTATGTGTATGTCAAGCAACAGAATGAAAGAGTTTACGTTTTTGATTTTTGTTCGATGATTGAGAATGATAATGATATATTGATGATGATGATGATAATAAACGAAGTGAGTTTTGAGTTTAACTCTGTTCATTGTAAACATTTTTTATGATTATTTTTTATTTTTTATTATTAAAATAAAATTATTATTTCAATATGCATGAGTTTTATTTTTAATTCAAAAACAAAAAAACCAAAAAAAAACATACAAATATTTGCAACCCGTTACAAATTTGAAATCTACATATACCTCCCATTAAAAGTACATAAGAGATAAGTTACAAACATTTATATATATTCAAAGTCTATATAGTATACAATACCATATTTATATTCTACATGCAGATTGAATATTTTAGATAAATTTGTAGCCTAAGACGACAGACAGACATTTCACATGTAGTGTGTACCTCCTAGGGGTACATCATCAATTTGATAAGGACTCAGTTTTTGAGGTTTCGAACGTGAGAACGGGAGCAGCAAGTGCGTTTATATGTCTATCTAAATATATACTTATTATAGCGTTTAAGATAATGCAGGCATACACAATTCTTATTCATATTTAAAATGTGTGCTATAAGCATCAACAAGTTTGAGCAATTTTTATATAGAACAATCGAAACAATATGTCCAACGAAAATCGGCCAGAGTATCCGAAAGTTTCCCCCACAATCCACAAAGATAGAAAACACAGCTTTACACCTGACGACACCTCAGGTTATGGTATTATTTGTTCTAGTTTCAATTGGAGGCGTCTTTTTGAGGGGTCATTCAAAACACAACACAAATTGCATCGAATCAATAATTTTTGTACTCTTTTGCAAACAGAGATTGAGGAATTTTCTGAAATCGCTTAGCTATTTTGCACTGTAATTGTATATAAACAACTTCTGGACCTCATGTTTCACTTATTAGTACATATAAGTGTAATTACGTATAATTAATGTATGTATGTATACAACAATTATTTGTGTGTATTTGTTGCTTTTGTTGGATCGGAACCAACCGAAAACAAAACAAAACAAAACACATGCTGGATAAGACCAACTAAATTAACGATTAGATTTCATGAAGGATCTGTGCGGATGCAGGATCTCTAGAGGAATTAAGGCAAATACTTACTTTATTGGTACTGAAAATAATTCATGAGAGCAACGCATGGCATTAGTCTTAAGATCGAGTGAGCTAATTTACGAAGTTTGACATAGAATGCAATTGGTTTTGGATTTTAGGGAAAGGTCTCAATTAGCTAGTTGAAACGGAAGTTGGGTTGGAAACGGTTTTAGCGAATCTGTTGAAAAGATAACGTGTAGTTTATATATACATATATAATATACTTTATCATATGTGCATCCATATATATTTAAGCACTATGCTACATATTTAAGTTTCATTTATGTATATTGAACAGGCGAATAATTAACGTCTGCATTAAAATCAGAAAATGCGAGCCACAAATTAGTAATTAGAACGGAAAAAGAAGCAGATAAGTGAATGGAGGTGACTATATAGGTCGAATATAATGAGGAATAATGAGAGATTAAGTTTTATCTTGGGTGGAAATCTGAAAGGAAATAGCATAATTATTTACTGTTATGGAAACGTTAGCGTTTTAAGATTTTTAGCTAAATTTTGTATATTTTAATCTACAAATTGCTATAAAAAAATTATATATAAATACTTATATATTATCTGTTTTATAAATAACATCAATAAATGAGACTAAAACCAAATAATTCTATTATTATATTATTTAAAGTAAATTTTTATAGGATAGCTTGGCTAAGATGAGTTTGAAATTTTAAAAAACGTCAGCTTCTCGCCAGAGGGACAAGAAGCTAGATGCTATGACACCGTCATTTAACAGTAATCACTTCCAGCAACCACTGTTAATTGTAATCTGTACACTTGGTCTGCTGTTAATGGCTATTTTAAGAAATTTACAAGTTGACTTCAATTACGTAAAGCAAAAAATACAAACACAAAATCTCGGAATTATAAAATATTTATGTTAAATGAGCACAAAATATTTAAATTATATGAATTAATATCAGGGTTGCACTTTACAGTGCGTATCGGTATTAAAAATACCACCGCATCTATCGCATTGTTCAGTGCTGATAGCGATATTTCTGCATGCCGATATATGGTATCGATATGCGAATGCGACTGCGACGGCCATACTGTAAATACATATACACATACATACATTTTTTTCTTTTTGTGTCATTGTGCGTTCCAAAACCAAAATCACATTTTTTGCGATGCATTTGCATTGCAAATTATAGAACAAAATGAGGTGTTTTTGTGTGGCGATAAGGCAATAACAACAATGATAACAATGAATTGATGTGCAAGTTGCATAACAAACGTCGTCGGGCTCTCGTCTATGTACGTCCGTCGCTGAGCAGTCGCAATTTCCAGAAAACCACACACGCACGCACACACACACACACTCTCAACGCCATCAAAACAGCGAAAAAGCAGATTTTGAATGGCGTAAATCGTGTGAAAACTACACAAAAAGAAACAAATCGAAAGCAAGTGTGCATTATTTTGCTACTTTCATAGCAAATGTGTTGTGACAGCCGCAGCAGCAGTAGACGCGCAGCAGCAGCAGCACAGTCAGCGTCAGCCACCTTACCCTTCTCCTTCAGCAGCACGCCACAAGCCCGTACATTAACAATACCAATACACACGCATCTGGCACAGCCGACAAAGAAAAACGAGACTGTGCCTCTGCTTCTTCTTCCAAATCGTACAGTTCCTACAACGACAACAAAAACAAAATTTGACTCAGCTGCCAAGGCAAAACATCAAGAGAAATCAAATAGAATTGCCGTAAAACTGTGCGTGTCGTGCTGCTTCTTCTACTCGCTACAAAGAGGCTTGCATGTGAGATTTACAAATCGAAAACCAAGGGTCTACGCGTGTGGGTGTTTGTGCGTGTGAGCAATGAGTCTGTTGGCAACGCCCGCGGGCGTCCCCAACGCCGCCGCCTCCGCCGCTCTATCAACTGCAACGGGCAGCGTCGCCGCCAGCAGTAGCAACAGCAGCAGCAGCAGCAACAATAATAACAACAACCTGCCATTTGAAAAGGATAAAATCTGGTACTTCACCAACGAGCAGTTGGGCAACTCGCCCAGTCGCCGCTGCGGCATCAAGAGCGACGATGAGCTGCACTACAGACAGATGACGGCATATCTGATACAGGAGATGGGCCAGCGGCTGCAGGTGTCGCAGTTGTGCATTAACACGGCCATTGTTTATATGCATCGCTTCTATGCGTTCCACTCGTTCACACATTTCCATCGCAATTCCATGGCATCGGCCAGCCTGTTTCTGGCCGCCAAGGTGGAGGAGCAGCCGCGCAAGCTGGAGCATGTGATAAGAGCGGCCAACAAGTGCCTGCCACAAACGACCGAACAGACCTATGCAGATCTCGCCCAGGAGCTCGTCTTCAACGAGAATGTACTGCTGCAAACGCTCGGCTTCGATGTGGCCATCGATCATCCGCACACGCATGTGGTGCGCACGTGCCAGCTGGTCAAAGGTAGGCACCATGCTCTAAACAAAACAAAACAAAAATATATCCCAAACCCAATACCAAACGCCACATTGTTAACGTGGCTGAAATGCTGATTAGAGCAATTGAGAATTGATAATTGTGATATATTTTAGCATGCAAGGATCTGGCGCAAACCTCCTACTTCTTGGCATCAAACAGGTATGGCTAATACAGCTAACAGTATCCCAAACTTGATACTGGCATACATCCAACAAGCGTACGGTATAAACGAGCTTGTGTGCGCGTGTGTGTGTGTGCGCGCGTGTGTATCTGTGTGTGTAAACCTTGAAATATACAATACATACAAATATACAATATACAAACTGCTGTCCAAATGCCCCTTAAAAATGCATTCACTCTACGCATAATACGGGTACAGCAGCGCCTACACAAAAGAGTCAAAAGTCATGTAGGTCACCCAAACGCGTCCCTTTTTAGCAGCTTACCTGTGTTAACGTGTACTTAAATACCGTTTCTTCCTTGAGCCTACAAACAGTTGGCCATTTTATGACACTTCCCTAACATACGAAACAATTTATGAATCATAAATCATGCTCATAATGTACATATGTCATTTCATAACTTTGTGATTATGTCTAAGATGACTATATATATGTAATCTCCAAGGAAACTAAAAGTATTGAGAGAAAGTAATAAAGATTTTTTGTTACCTTAAAATGTATACATATTTCTGTTTGTTGCAATGGGGGAATATCGATTAAATCGGTCCTTGAATATTTTCCAACAAAGTTATTAAACATTGGATAATTTAGAACAACTAAAACTAAACTTTGACTCAACATACCAGCATTATATACTTGAATATTTATAAAAGGGAAGTAAACATACATTTTCCACCATAAAAGTAAACTTTATTAATCAATACTGACCAAGGTAGTCAATGGTTATTACTGCAATTGTTAAAATTATTAATAGAATCCATAGGTGGGTTTTGGTTGGTTTTATTGTATATATATATTTATATTTCAAATGAAATATAACTGTCCAGTATATACACACGCACACGCACACATTTGTATATGCTCGATGAGAATATCCTATATTTACGATTTACAACTTTTATTAAATATTCACTCTGTCCTTGTCCTGCACCTGCATCTGCATCTGCAACTGTTAGCCTGCATCTGACCTCGATGTGCCTGCAATATCGACCCACTGTGGTTGCCTGCTTCTGCATTTATTTGGCCTGCAAATGGTCGCGCTGGGAGATACCGCAATCGACTGAGGGCAAGCACTGGTTCTACTATGTGGACAAGAGCGTATCGCTGGAGCTGCTCAAGCAGCTGACGGACGAGTTCATTGCCATCTACGAGAAGAGTCCGGCCCGGCTCAAGTCCAAGCTGAACTCGATCAAGGCGATCGCCCAGGGCGCCAGCAATCGCACGGCCACGAACAGCAAGGACAGCAAGACGAAAGAAGACTGGAAAATGAGCGAGATGATGAAGGGCTATCACTCGAACATCACGGCGCCGCCAGAGCTAATGAACGGCAGCGACAGCCGGGACTCGTCGCAGGTGGCTCTGTTGCCGCCGCCGGCAATGGTGCCGTCACAGCAGCGTCGCAGCGATGGCAGCCATCAGCGATCGTCGTCGGTGGGCGGTGCGCCAGGGAACTCGTCCTCTTCTACCTCCTCCTCATCATCCAATCACAAGTTGCCAAACTATCCAGGCGCCCTGCCGCCCGAGGCACATGGAGGTGTGTATCGCGCAGAAGTAACAAGCGACCCCTTGTGGCATCCACTACATTTCCAATTCTTATCTATTTAGATCACAAATCGAAGCAACCCGGCTACAGCAGTCGCGCGCCCTCCAGCCATCAGTCGAGCTCCTCATCTTCGGCGCAGCGTGGCAGCAGCGGCAGTTCATCCTCATCGGGCAGCAATCAGCGCAGCTCCTCTAGCCAGCCGTCTGGACGCCCGCCAATGCCAATGGACTACCACAAATCGTCGCGTGGCATGCCGCCGGTGGGCATGCAACCGCATAGCGGCCACAAGATGTCAACTAGTTCCAAGCCGCAGCAGCCGCCGCCGCCGCTATTGGACAATCGTAGCAGCTCATCCGCCTCAAGTGCATCGTCTGTAGCGGGCGTTAACTCCAAAGATGTCAGCAAATCGAGCAGCAGCAGCAGCAGTAAAATGTATCCTAATGCACCGCCGTCCTACAGCAACAGCGGACCCACCAATCCACTTATGTCCCGGGGCGGCTACCAGGGCAGCGGCGGGGCTGGTGTTGGCAACAACGGTGCGCCGCCGCCGCCGCCCGCTGGCTATGGCAGTCATGGCTCGCATCGCACCAAATCCGTCTCGTCGTCCAGCTCATCGTCATCCGTCCACAACATGCCGCCTTACGAGCAGCAGCTGCCGTATGGTCAAACCCAGAGCGTGCCCAGCTACAATCACATGCAACCGCAGCAGCAGCAGCTGCCGCCGCTGGAGACGGCCGCGTCGTCAATGTCACAGCCTCAGCAGCAGCAACAGCAGCAGCAGCTCAACAAGAACAATTCGCTGTTCAGTCCGGAGTGGAGCGACATCAAGAAGGAGTCGCAATTCAATGGGCTGCTGCCGCCGCCACCACCAGGACCCGCCCACGAGAGTCTGAGCTATAAGCTGAACAATCATGTGCGGGACCGAGATAGCCCCAAGAAGGATCGCCTGACACCCACCAAAAAGGACAAGCATCGCAGTGCGCTGCCTCACAGCAGCGGATCTGGCAACGCTGTGAAGCCCATGCTGCCGCCACACAAGAAGACTCATGGAGAACTGCTGGCCGGCCAAAATCCCAATGATCTGGCGGGCCCAAGTCGCGACGGTGGCAATCTGAAGCGCGCCAACGAAATCTCTGGCAGTCAGTACGGACTCAACAAGCTGGACGAGCACGATGGCAGCCTGCCGCGCGACAAGGTGCGTAAGCTGGACAACAGCGTCGGTCTGCCGGGCTACCCCAGCTATGAGGAGAAGCATGCGCCGTTGTCCATGTCGAATGGTGGCATTGAGACGACGCCCGATCTGGTGCGCAGTCTGCTCAAGGAGAGTCTTTGCACAACGAACGCCTCGCTGCTGAAGCCCGATGCTCTGACCATGCCCGGACTAAAGCCGCCCGCAGAGCTACTGGAACCCATGCCGTCGGCAGCGCCGCTGCACATGAAAAAGGATTCTCTGGCTGCACCCACAAATCTGGTGGCCAGCAACTTGACGGCGGAGCTCGATGCGCTGACCAAGCTGGGTGATGGCAAGGAACTGGAGGGTGCCGGCAAGTCCGAGAAGAAAAAGAAGAAGGACAAGCATAAACACAAGGAGAAAGACAAATCCAAGGACAAGCCAGACAAGGAGGAACGCAAAAAACACAAAAAGGACAAGCAGAAGGAGCGCAGCAACAAGGACACATCCATGGACTCGCTCAAACTGGTCATCAAGACCAACACGGCGGCCGTCAATCCCAACGGTAGTCTCCAAGTGGGCGCCGCAGCGCCCCTCAAACTGAAGATCAGCAAGAACAAGGTGGAGCCCAATAACTATTCAGCAGCCGGTGGCCTGCTGGCGATGCCCACAGCGGTGGGCTTCGGCATGGCGCCACCAGTGTCGGCGGCAACGTCTGGCGCGCCAGGTGGTCCACAGCAGGCGCCGGTGATGCCGGCGTACGGCGGCTACATCTCATCGAACAGCAACAGCAGCAGCAGTGGCAGCAGCAAGAAGAAGCACAGCGATCGTGATCGCGACAAGGAGAGCAAGAAGAGCAAAACTCAAGACTATGCCAAGGAGTATGCCAAGTACAATGGAGTCGCTGGCGGTGGTGGTGTCTACGCGCCTCTAGGCGGTGCAGGCGCCGCGTCCAATACGCAGACGCTAGTCTCCGGCCTCCTGGGCTTGCCCACAACCATGACGACCGCGTCGTCAACGGCCAACTCTATGGTGATGGCGCCAACGAGCGTTGCCGGTGGCATTGCGCCGCCCGCGCTGCCCATCTACAACAAGAAGTAGTCGTAGTCAACGTAGCCCCCGTACACTCCCTTCCTGTCCTTGCTCGAAAAGCTGACTCCTTGTTTCCTTTTAACACCCTGCAACTTTACCTTTGATATAGTTTGTATGTATTTACCTGGTAAGCCTACGGTAGTCGTAATTGTTGGTGAGATGCATTAGTTGGCTAAGTTATTATTGAACCACTTTAGTTAAGCGCAAACCCCACAACTACCAATGTCGCAGCCGATCGGGTAGTTGTGACCCAAACATAATGATAATCAAGAAACTCGAAGACAACTTCAAAAAACTTCTGTACAGCATTAATTAATTTTTAATTATAACACACACACACACACTTAATACACACATAGACACACAGAATTGTAAAAGGATTATATTGTAGAATGGTATCCTTTCGATTGCAAAAAAAACAGTTCGTATAACTGCGCAGCACGGCCGTTTAGTAAATAAGTTAGTAAATCAATTACCCATACAAATGCATAAATACACACTCACATACACACACACATACAGGCTCATTGAACTGTTGTATATAGCCACAAGAGAAACAACTTCCGCTTAGCTAAAAATACGGCCCTAACTAATGCAAGAGAAAACAAAAAAAAAACAATCGAAATTTTTGAAAACATTTTATTTAAATCGTTGAGCAATTGAAAGCCGTGCGCTTTAATTTAAAATTAAAGTCGCTTGCGCAGAAACAAATAGAAAAAACCAATTTAGAAACCACAATTAAATTTACATATAAACTACACACACACAAAACACATAAATTATTTGAATTAAATAATAGTATGAAAAATATCGCCGTTCAATTGTATGGAATTAATTTTTAGTTAGCAAAGTTTTTCGTTTTTCAGTTAAATTTTATTATTATTTTTATTATTAACAAATTCGTATATTTTATAGTTTTAATGCTTGCATCAATTACAACATCAGCAGCAGCAAAATAAATGTTTCAATGAAGGAAATATGAAAAAAAAACTAAAAAAAAAAAAATAGATAAGTCGTCGGTATGTTGACGTAGCTTTCAGTTGTTTTTAATTTTTAATTAAATAGCATTAAAATGAATATGAATAATAAATTGTTGTGCAACACAAAAAAAAACAAAACATAAGACGTTTGCAAAATTAAACGCAGTAACGTTTCAAGCATAAGTAAAAGATAAAGAAACAAAAAACAAAATAAAAGCTATGAAATATATGAAATTAAGCGACAAAAAAATACCTATATCAAAGGGCATAACTTATGTAATTTTCGACTAGAGCAAAAACAAAGAAACAAATTTATTCAAATGTTGCGCGTTTTCAACACTATTCGATTTCTAATAATTGCATTAAGCTACAAAAAAAAATAATAAAAACAAAAAGCTATATACTAACTACACACATACAATATACATACATATTCATATTTGGAAAACAAATAACAAAAATGTATTTAAGTTGCGAGCAATTTTCCAAATCCATTACTATTGCTAATCGATACACACACACAAAAGCAACAACAGTAATAGGTATAAAAACACGTAATTGTACGCGTAATTTCTATCTCTTAATTTTTCCCCTCTATTGTTTAAGTTTTGTACATAAATCAAAAACAAAAATGACATTCGAAAAGTGCACAGATCTTGGGTTTCATTGGGAACTTGCATTTGTTTCGAAAATGAATACTTGCATCTCGCATTTGTGAGCTCTTCGAGGGTCCGAATAAAAATTTCAAAACCCAAAAGAACAATAAAAAAAAAATTGGAAAAACATAAAATATTAACGGAATTTTGTATTTTTTGGATTATCATCAGTAAACTTCAGACGAAATGTGCTGCCTAATCCAATCCAAATAGCTGGTTACCCGCGTGAATATCGACGGAAACCCAATCTCACAGCCCATTGATACCCCGAACGAGGTGATGCCAATCAAATAGTTTTTGTTGTCCTCCTTGTAGATCAGTGGACCGCCCGAGTCCCCGTGGCACGTGGATTTACCGGTGCTCGTTGTCATACAGATCATGTTGTCGGTCAGAGAGCCACCCCAATACATCTTGCAGCGACTGTGCGCCATCACAGGCATTGCCACAAAGCGCAGGGTGGGGGTAGTCGAAGTGGAGCTGTCACTGTCTCGCCCCCAGCCGGAGGCATAGGCTGTCGCCTGCTCATAGTTGGAGTAGCTGCCATTGAATCCTCTGGGCAGGTCAGCAGCCCTCACCCGATCGCTGAACTGAACAGCGATTGGCAGCTGCACCAGAGCTATGTCATTGGCTACGGTGCTGGCCGTCCAATTGGCATGCACGATAATGTGCGGCTTCTCCACGTAGTAACGTTCCTGACCCGGCTCGGAGCTATCTGTGATGTTTATGGCACCCAGGTAGACCGTAGCTCGCTCAGCACCCTCCATGCAATGTGCAGCCGTCAGAATCCATCGGTGGGATATCAAGGTGCCGCCACACCAGGTGCTGCTGTTGCCAAACGAAACATTGAATCCGACCTGGTAGGGAAACTGGCCCGCCTCGGCCAGCTCGCCATTCGTAATCCGATTGGCCAGATCAGCGACGCGAGCCTCAACTATATAGAGGGTAAATAATATGGTTACAGCAGTTAACAGCTTCATGATTCAAACACAATTAACAAATTATTAACTGCCGCTCAGGTTTGATTTGGTTTTATATTGGAAAATAGCCGCATCGCAATTGCTTCGAGTGTCTTATCAATAACTATTTAAGCCAGAACTCTTAAGAATAAAGAACTTGCACCTGCCCGACAATTGAACTGTCTTAAAACGCATCCGGCCTACAACATGTTGCATAATCAAATAAATACTACACATGTTTTATAACTGGTTAAAGCTAATAATTTTCTTGGAATACAAATTCAGTTTAAATTACATGAGCTTAAGTTATCGATATATGTTAACAGCTCTCCTCCAATCGGAAACCAACTAAAAACTAAACTTTGCAATCGATAATAAAATTTCCCTAAAGGGAAATTTTTCTTCACCAAAAGCAAAGTGCAATCAAGTTTTGAATTTGCTATGAAAATAGTTTTATTTCATATTTGAATATCAGGGTCAGTTTATTTGTTGACCACACCACTGTGCTCCTCGATCCAGTCGAGGTAGGCAGTTATTCTGGTGAAGACAGCGGGGTAACTCCTCTCGCAGCCCAAAGCCAGACCGAAGGAGGTGGCACCAATCAAATAGTTGATGTCGCCCTCCTTGTGGACCAGTGGGCCACCAGAGTCGCCGCTGCAGGTGGACTTGCCGCCCTTGGTGCTCATGCAGATGAGCTTGTCGGTGATCATGCCACCCCAGTATTTGTTGCAGGTGCTGGAGCTCATGATGGGCATCTCAACGTAGCGGAGCACCGGAGAGACAGAGTCAGCGGAATCGCTGTCGAGACCCCAGCCGGAGGCGTAGGCCTTCTCGTTCTCATAGGTCGAGTAGCGGCCATCCTTCTTGGGCAATGTGGCGGCCTTCACGCGGTCGTCGAATTTCACCTCCTCGGGCAGCTTGATGAGGGAGATGTCATTGACGATCTTAGTAGCATCCCAATCTGCATGCACAATGATGCCGGACTTCTCCACATGAATGCGCTTCTGTCCAGGCTCCTCCTCCTTGATTTTGGTGGCGCCAACAAAGACAGTCACGGAATCGGCAGAGTCCGTGCAGTGGGCAGCGGTAACTATCCAGCGGTCCGAAATCAAGGTACCACCGCACCAAGCGCCCGAGCTGCCAATAGCAATGCTCAATCCGACCTGGTATGGGAACTGGCCCTCACGAGCCTCATCGCCGTGGGTGATGCGACCATCCATGGGCGCAGCCACAGCGGTGGCCAGCAGAGCAGCAAAGGCAATAAACAACTTCATGATCCGTGTCAGAGGAAACTTCTGAATTGGCCAACAGCGAAGCAATCTATTTTATAGACGGGCGAAATATCTTGTCCAACTATGTCTTGAGACGAACCCTCGAAAACCTGATAATTGACGCATGCGCTGCGATCATCATATATGCATATAAATACCTCTGTTCTGAAGTATTGACTTTTGAAGCAATCAGATCAGTTATTCAACTGATAAGGTTCAATGGTTTCCCCAGAAAATTAATTAAATTAACGGAAGAAATAATTGGCACCAAGTATTTTTATCAAATTGACAGTAACACAACCTTCAATATTGATCTTAATCATATTCTCAGACTAGTTAACCAATCTCTGAATGAGAACCAGACAACCCACTCTAAACATTTAACAGGAAAGTACTTTAAAAATCAAATTAAACAAGTAAAATCGTTGTAGTAGGGTGTAACCGACATCGCAATACAGTGCTATAACAACTAAAATATAAAAAGGAAAGAATTTTGAAATATAGGACCTATGGATCGGAGAGTTTAACATGTCAAAATTTTTGTCAATTTTGGCATGATTTTTGACCAAAAATTTGACCCCCTCAGAATCGGGTTTAGTGTTGTTTTTTATGCCAATTATGACTAATACAATTGACTAAAACTAAAAATTCGCATATCTAAATTTTGAAAAAAAAAAATTTTTTGGAAAATGAACAAGGGGGGAGTACAGCTTTTTTCCAAAAAATCAAAAAAAAAATTATTTTCGAAAGTGTATATATTTATAATGCAGAATTAATTTAGAGGCCAAATCATGATCAAAATGCCATCAAACACGAAAATCGGTTC
>SCDY01000315.1:0-82855 GCA_004143825.1 Drosophila micromelanica
AAAATGCCATCAAACATAAAAATCGGTTCAGTTTTGTCAAAGTTATGGGGGTTTCAATTATGGGAGCTAAGGATCTGAGAGCTTTACAAGACAAAATTGTTGTCCATTTTGGCATGATTTTTTATTAAAAATTTGACCTCCTCAAAATCAGCTTAAATGTTATTTTTTTAAACACTTTTTGATAGCCACAATCAATTAAAAATATAAATTCGCATTTCTAAATTCAAAAAAAAAATTTTTTTTCAAAAATGTATAAGGGGGGAGTACAAGATATTTTGACCAAAAATTAAAGAAAAAAATTTATTTTCAAAAATTTATATATTTTGAATGCAGAATGAATTTTGACGATAAATCATGACCAAAATGTCATCCGACATGGAAATCGACTCAGTTTTGTTAAAGTTATGGGGGCTTGAATTATGGCAATTATGAATCCGAGTTTTATATGTCAAAATTTTTGTCAATGTTACCATTTTTTTAACATCATTGATGACCCATTCAGAATAAGTTTTAAATGCCATCAAACATGAAAATCGCGTTTTTTGAGTTGACAAGATAGTCTAATCAATTCTTGTTATAAGTCGATCGAAAGGTATCGTCAAATGGCTTAGCGAACTATATTTCATTTGTCAGCAATTTTGTGGTTTTAACTAGATTCTTACGTGGAGAATACTTTAAAAAGCAATTAACCCGTTTCCGCTCCTAAATACTGGAACATATTGATAGGTCAAATATGGGATGGCAACCCTCTTATAAAAATGGACATTATCTCAAGCAGTTTGTGCATAGACACGTACAGTTTATTGGGGATTACACAGAATGCGAACAGATATCGTCGTTGTCATTAAAAAGAAAAAACACGCAACATATTTAAAGGAATGTGGCCTATAGCTTGTACTTGACGGCGCGCAGAATGGGATACTTTTCGTTGCCGGTGCAGCCGCCGCGGAAGTCGTCAAAGCTGAGGTCAACGAGGGCCACGCCTCCCAGTCCCTTGCTCTTCACGTAGGCGGCCTTGATGGCTGCCGTATCGGGATCCTCGTAGCCCACCCAGAGTCCGTTCTCATCCTTGTCATCGGCTGAGCGGTAAGCATAGCTGCCAAAGCGCTTGGTGGGATCGCCCACCTTACGGAGTGGTCCATCGGCTCCCTTCAGATGCTGGTTGGCCTGGTTGGGCAGCTTGGCGCACACCTCTGGCCAGCTGTAGAAGCCAGCGACTTGGGTCTGGACGCCAGCGGGTCCGACGTTATCGGCCTCGGCTACAGGCGGCAGGCCAGTTAGGCCGGAGTCTTTGGTTAGCTTCCAGACGCGTCCGTAGGTGGGGATGGCCACGTTGATCTTTGAGGCGGGCGCATGGTTGTTTAGCCAGTATTGTACCTGGAAGTTGACGTTGGATTCCGGATTCCGTTCGTTCAACTCATAGATGGGCGCCGGGAAGTCAGCCACCTCCGGATTGCGTACGGGTGTCTGAAAATCGTAGGCGTGCAGATTGACATAATCCAGATTGTTGATCAAAGCGGGCACATCGTAAAACACTGTAAACAAACATTGAATACTTGAAGCTGAGTTGCTTTTTAAATGCGATTTAGGAACTTACGCGATGAGTTGACATTGGGCAGGACACTGAGGCCGAGTAGGTAGCCATCTGGACGGAAGGCGTTCTTCAGCTCACGCACCAGTGCGGTGAACTCCTCCTTGTGCTCCTCGGCCTTCTCGTCGACGACGTGATCGCCGCTGAAGATCTTCTTGAAGCCCTTCCAGAATGAGCCAATGCTGCCGTGCACCTTCTTGGGCTTGTTCTTGGGGAACTGCCAGGCCAGATCCAGGCCATCGAAGCCATAAGTCTTCACCAGCGAGTGGGCGCTGTTGATGAACGGAATGCGGGCATTGCTGCTCTCCAGCAGGGTCAAGTACTTGGAGTTCTCCTCATCGACAGTGTCCTTGTCGCCGCCCACGCTAAGAAGAACCTTCAGCGCGGGATATTTCTTCTTCAGGCCGGTCACAGAACGGTACAGGCTGCTGCCCAGATCCAGATCGAGTTTCTCATTGGTGCTGACCAGCTTGTTGTTGCTGGGATTGATGCCTGCATAACCGTAGATCAGATGGGTGCAGAACTGCATTGCCGGCTCCAAATCGTTAAGCGTTAGCTTTGAAAGCCCTGCGTAAAGAGTGGGAGAGAGAGAAAGAGAGACGGACAATGGATGAGAAAGAGAGATACCGAGGTGTATGTTAATTTGAATGGTGCCCAACCCAAATCACATTGCCGTGGACAATATCCAATTAACAAAAGTGACTCATCACAGACATTGTGTCATATGATTTACACTTCAATTAGCAAACACGGCGATAACAATCGCCAACTGGTGTGGGCTGTGCTCAATTAACACAATTTCAGTGGAAGCGCCGATCTTGTGACCCCTTCTCCACTTAACTTATCTTGTCATTACCAACTAAACACAATTAAATGCCGTCCTAAGTACCGTACAGCTTTTAATTGAAGGGGATCAGTTTAGCGGAGCTTTAATTGGAAAGTGTTGCTCATAAACAAGTATTTTTGGTGGAAGCTGCAAAACTGTTGATAACCTTTTCAACTGCCTACTAAAAATATCGAAACTCATAAATCTTGGCAGTCTTGTCAAGACGAGATTGCCGGACTTCCACATACTCTGACAGGAAATTCTATATAGTAAAATCAGTTAGTTATTTTTATATACAATGTTGGATAATTTTGACCAATATTTAATAGATTATATATAGTAAATTCAGTTAGTTATTTGTATACACAATATTGGTCAATTTTGACCAATTAAGATTTGATTTCATTTAACTTACCTTCCCTGATAAAGCTGGAGCCATCGTAGTAGCAGAGCAGATGAGTGGAGCCCGCAGCGGCATTGCTCTGGCCAATGGCCAGAAGGCCCAAGAGCATTGGTAGCAGGGGGAGGAGCTTCATATTTAGCTGTAAACCGAGAAATGCAAACAAGAAAACGGGGCATGTGAGTAAATGGCAATTACCGTAATGGACAGAGCCAATTTTCCAGAAAGGCCTATTAAATATGGGATGCTTTGCTATAACTCAAAAAGGTGCCAACTAATTGCGAAAATAATAACATTATCGCTAATTGTAACGTACATAATCGAAAAATAAAATTTGATTAGCTACGCGAGCTGTGATCAACACACTAATAAGCTATTTTCAATTGTATGCACTTGAAAAAATAAGATCAACTCTCAAAAAAAGAAAAAAAAAAAAAAGAAATTGATTTATTGATCGATAATGATATTTCTGATTAGTGCAATTAGGACAGACAGACGACAATATGCTCTTTTGTACTTTTTAAATAGAGTATAACTACAAAAAAAAAACAACAAAAAATCTTAAATGAATATGCACATATAAACGCGTTCCGAATATATTTTGATGTGATTTTATATTCAAATCGTTTCACTGTTCGAGGGTTGTGCTCACATTAAAGGTTAAACTGAAACTGTGCGCAGCTCGAAACGAGACCAAGTTAAAGTGAGCTCGGTGAGAATACGGTAGAGGTGAAACTGGGACTGAAACCGAACTGAGGCTAAGACGACAAAGCAAAGCTGAGACAGCGAGAAGCGAGAAGCGACAACGGCGATAAGCGGCAAAGGCCGAACAGAAAGCTCAGCGAACGCAATGAGAATGAAACGCGACTTGAAAATGAAATCGAAAAGCGAGCGATAAAAATCAACAAAAACAGATCGGCGAAGCTTTAAGCGAGCTTCGAACGGAACACTGTCATCTGTACGCAAGTACAGTGGGTACTTATGTAAGCGAACACATTTGTATGGGTATATATACATACATGCTTACATCTATATGTAGTTGCAGCCACTTTAAGTGACATATAAGGTGCGTAAGTCTTTGGATCCAAGGTTACATTTATTGCATGATATCATTTGATAATGGATGATCAAAATGCTCAATGCTCGGCTTTTATTCATATGTACATAAATAAATCAGTTTATGGGAATGTTTTCGTACATCTGTGTCAGCTGATAATCATCTTGAATACCAGGTAATTCCCGGCCTACATCAAAAAGTTGTTTGTGCGCGAAAACTTGCAAAACTAGCAATTATATTTTTAAACAGAATTATAGCTTACAAATGTGATAATGCCAAAACGCACGACTCCACACCGTAAATTGCGGTTTTCCAACTTTGAGGGGAGTAGAAAAGGGTTTCCAATATGAAACACATACATACATACATATGTGTGATCTGGGTGTGTACCAAAGTTGTTGTCTCTAGCTTTTATAGTTTTCGAGATTTGTATGCTCAAAAACCTTGATATAAAATCGATAATGTTCGAGAGAAGCTTAAAAGATTTAAAAACAAAACTTCTCTGAAATCAATAAATGTACAAATGGATATGACATTTGAATTACACTATTTTTTTAGCAATAAATAGTGTATTGGATTCTAAAATGCCTTTCCTTCTGCACGTCCGTTTTACTCTCTATTAGTTTGAATGCAGGGCAGACAAATCACGAAAGTTTATCTCTTGCCCGGGGAAAGCAGAAACGGGTGTGGTTCAGTGTACTATGGGGAGTTCTGATTAGTTTTCTGCCAAAAAGGTTGTTTGTATGGTGCTCAAAATAAAAAAATACGTAAAACAATTCTATAACGGAATTATAATCTATTAAGAACTGATCTTGGAATGTTATGTTTGGAAACATCTCTAAAAATCGGTTTTCGTAAAGCATCTTTAGATGGAGGCAACATACAATTTATTTCGTAATTAAATAATTCCAATCCGAGCTTGTTGGTTTTATTGTAAAGAAATTAAAATTTCTGCATATCCGCACTTTTTTTTGCAGTGTATCGTCAAACAACGTTGCGGAGGCGTGAAAAGATATATTTATTTTGGTATGTAATTGAAAAATATAATTGAAATATTTATTGACATAAATGTGCGTAAAACATAATCACACATATGTACAAATTATGCGCATTGAAAAAAAGTTCTCGAAGAATTTAAGCAAAAAAAATTCACTACAGATAGATTTCATCCCATTCAATATATCCGTCAAATATCAAATAATGCTCAAATACCCCACCGTGCAGAGCTGAAATGCGCAGCTTGCGGTGTGTATTTTTTTCACACACACACACACACACACACACGCACATACACATATTCATGTGTGTGGTTTCCATTTTATACGTTTGTGTGTAAATAATTAAACACGATTCTGTAGTACGGATTTTTGAAGCTGCGTCCATGGCATATTCTAATCAGAATTTACGAATGAAGCATTATGAATAGTTTCAGAACAAACTTTGTTGTTAACGAATTACTCCAAAGCTTTAATAGTGCCTTTTATAAGTCTTTTCTCTGGAAACTATATAATAATGTAATAACATAGAACCGTTTACGAAGCAATTATGTTTACTCTGTTAAAATGAATCAAAAATCAATTGTAGCAAGTTTTAATTATGCAAAGGTTTCATCAGGATCAAAAACAAAAATAAAAACATATATTTAATAACACTTGCCGTGTGTTTATTAAAAACGTTTTCTATTTTATTTTGTTTATTGTTTTCTCAATAAGCCACAAAGTTTGGATTTTGGAATATGTTTGGACACCTCCCATAAAAATGCGAGAAAAGACAATTGTCTATAGAGTATCTTCCAATTTTTACTTGTTTTTTTAAGTGACCAAGTGTGTTAAATTTTGATAAATTTATAATACAAGGGTAAAAAAAATGTAAAATAAACCCATAGCAATGCACTTGCCTAATTTAATGTATGTGAACTTATACTTAACAATTACGCACATATATTTTTATAAATATATATATGTATATATAAATATGTATATATATATTTTTATAATAGTTCGGCACTAATATTGTGTGATTATTTCCACGAATTCGCACAAATCAAACTGAAGATTTTATAGCTCTGTTGATTTATGAAAAAGTAGATTTGAGCAAATAAAAAAATACGTTTATTAAGTATGCATGTATACACGTATGAATTGATGTATGTATGTAAGTATTTTGTGTGCTGTTCAAATTTTAGCTCAGCGAATTTAGTGCTTTTGTCCCCCCGCACACATCTGTGTGTTCCTCTTCTCTTCTTGTTGTATCAAATATTTACAGTACGGAAAGCGAAGCGTTTGATGAAATTGTAGCGCGACCTTATCAATTTATGTCAGCAAGAGGTCGTCGAGAGCCTTTGTTTCAACAGTTCGTTCACATATTTAGTTTTAATTTGCTGTGGCTTTCGTTGACGACGTGACTAATCTACAGATTGGACCTGGGCTGCAGCTCTTGCTGAGGCTGCTTGCATGTACAGTGAGCGACAAAAGGCTGCCGACGACCTCCATGCTTATTATGCATTAATGTGTTAAATGTATTTTTATTAAGAAACAACAAAACAACAACAACGAAGAAAAACAGATTGTCTGAAAAAAGAAATAATAATAACCATGGTAAAAGTTAAATTTTGAAAGATTACATTGTTACGGATTGTTTGCCGCAGTTATGTACATACATATATACTCTAACCCAAAGTCCGCACTCGAATATACAAGCGGGATTTTTTGATGCGAAATTGTTTTGTTTGTTTGCTAATAAATATATATGCAAAGCATTAGTACGTCATTACTTGTTCAGATTATATTATTGGGCTCGTCAGATGGCAAATATGGTGAACGTATGTAAATAATTGGCGGTCACTGTACATATGTATGTAAGACACAAGCTGGTCAGCGGGGAGCGGTCGGTCAGCAGCAAAACAGGCAGACGTTCAGACAGACAGTCACTTAATGGGATTTTAAATCGCTTTTTGTTGTGTTTTGACTTAAACTTTTTGTGTTCGTTTCGCTTGGTGTTTTTTATTGTGAAATATGTACATGGGATCATCGGGGATTTAAATGGTTTGTTTTTCTCATATTTTAGAAGGTGATTGTTTTTTAGGGTGTGTCATAAGGGTATTTTAATTGAATGCATCCAAATATGTACAATGCAAATATCAATAAATAAGGAATTATTATTGGCTCAACGTTTGGTTTGTTGTTGAAACTTCCTACTGATGTCACTTATCAGGAAGTAATAGAGGAAGTTAATGCTAAATATAGACGTGCTTCATATTATAAATTATTTTCTGATCAGAACCGACTTCAAATTAAATACATATACAAATATAAAAGCTATCGTGTGTGAATATGCTGCTCCGATGGTAGTGTTAAGGAAATCCTATTTTCTTTAAACGTGTTCGCTTCGCTTGGCAGAGAACGAAAATGGAAATAAAGTAGACAGTCGGACATTAAGTGACGGCTGCCAACCTGGCTGACCCAATAACAACCAAGGACGTGTGGCAGGCAGTCCGTGTCCTCGCATCACAGACAATGCGAACACATCGCCTCGAAGAACAACAGTTAGCCGGATTATAAAGTAGCTGTGTGGAGCCTGATGAGATGCACTGTAGCGGGTGTAATCGACAGCGCAATTCCTGTTTACTGTCTCATAACAACCGCATTGGGACCCCACTCAGCATCAGTTTAAAATTTGATGTTTATGCCTATTTTGACAATCGGAATCGATAAAATATATCAATTTAAATTTTGAAGAAAAACAAATAGATTTTTCGAAAATAAGATATTTAAGATATTTTACAATTGGTTAAATTTGGTCAAAGTTATGGAGGTTTGAACTATGGAAAATTTTTATCAATTTGGGATGATTTTTGACCTAAATTTTGACGCCCTCAGAATAAATTCAAGTGTGTTTTTTTACGTCTGTTTTGACTACCGCAATCGACAATAAAAATATAAATTCGCATTTCTACATATTGAAAACATTTTTGTTTTCAAAAATGAGTGAGTACATGGTAGTTTGACCAAAAACCTCAACAAAATATATTTTTATTAATAAATGTATTTTGAATGCAGAACCCATCATGGCCAAAATGCCATCAACCATGAAAATCTGTTCAATTTTGACAGAGTGATGTGAGTTTGAAGAATATATGTAAGAGTTTTATATATTTTTATTTTTATGTCAAAATTTTGGTACAAATTACAAATACGAAATTTCGAAATAAGCAAGATGAAGAATGAATACGGTTACCGAATTTATGCGAATATATAAGAAAATTAGAGCGTGGGAGAGCGTATTGGAGAATATAAATCTTCAAGTTCGAGTCTGTAGCTCATTAAGTTTCCTCCGTCCTGATCAGGAATAAATATCTTTGATGGGGCCTATTACATAATGTTGCGCAAATCCATTAAACCATTTGTACCAAAATTCAATGGTTACAGGGTATGAGAAACACACACACACAATAAATACACACACGCCCCCACAACTGTCAACGACAAGTCAAATGACTGACAGTCACGCCTGGCACGCCCACGACGGGGCCACCTTGAAGGCGTTACGTGGTAAGCCTGTCATGCGGTGGGTTCATCAAATCTGTGTAAGTGAAAATCTCTGCCCGAGTTCAAAGGGCGGGGCGGGAGGTGGATGGAGAGAGGGGGGGAGGCGGCTTCGTTGCCTCGCATAATATTAATAAAGCAGAAATTGACAGATTCAGAATGACAAATTTGTCGTCAAGCCTGATAAATGATATGAAATCTCAAGAAAAATATTGTTGCTGGCGAAAGGACAAAGGACGAGAACGATGCCTGTGGCAAAGGAAAAGGTAAATATTGATAGCATCTGCGGCGAGCAGTTAAAAAACGAACCAAAATGAAATAAAAATACATTGGCACGACCGAGGCCCCCCCCCCACCCCCTCATTGCTGTCATCTTGAACACTTGAACGGCGTGTAATGCAAAGCAATTTGCTACGGATGGATGTTGGTAGCCCAGCAATCCGCTGCAGATTACCAGATGGCTAGACAGGTGGCTAAGCGGTCTCCGGGCCAGCATTGGCAGTCGAGGCCGTTGCACGTTGCACGGCTCCATTTTTGCATGTCAACCGTGGCGCGATCCCAGTTATAAAACACTAGGAAACCGTTTTGAACATGGGCCAAGAAATATTAAGATATTCCCGTTCAAAGGGATGGGTTCTTGGCAGAAGTGCGCCGAACAGGCTAAGAAGGAGAAATTTAAAAAACTTGTTATATTGCACCATTTAAAGCATAATAAATACATATACAAAATATTAAATAACTATAAATAATAAATTATGCATTCAAATAAGTTTATCAGATCTTTAATTTTTCTTTAGCTTTATTGTTTTAACATTAAATACTTCCCGCTATTAGATTTCAGAGACTTATTTTTATTAAAGTTTGCTCGGGTCGGCATTGCTCATTAAAGAAGGCTAACGAATGTAGTTACCATATTTTATTCCACAAGATCATTCGTTGCCCATCTGGTCCATGGATAGCATCGTTTTGCACAACTGCAATGCCCACTAAGTGCAATTTCAAGTGTTGGCTGCCTGACATCAATCTGTCCAAACAGACACACACACAAACAGCACGCAGCTGAAGCATTTGATAAAAACAGCGAGAGAGATAAAGAGACTGTTCGAGGGGAAGATAAAAAAAGAAGGAGAAGGGAGACAGAGACGGAGAGCTGGAAGGTCGTCTTGGCCGCTGCGGCTGCATTGTTTGTCAGCCTAATGTCAGAGCGGGTGCCACCGGCCTCAAAAACACAAGTACAATAAGATGAAGATGAAAGACACCTGAGAGTGGGTTGGGCACAGAGGGGGGAGGAATGGGGGGGGGGGTTGGGTTGGGTTGAGTTTGGCATAAAGTGTGAGCTGATGTCCCACTGAAGCATCCTGGCCAGAATGCTGCCTCGTCATTTTGGCAACGCTCGACTGTGGCTTTTTCAAGTGATTTTCATCCATGCGGCTGCATTGCGGATTTGCCTGTGGGCTGTGAACTTAAAATTCAATTTGTTTGGCTGTGATTTAGTGTAATTTAAGCGCACTACTGGAAAAGATATATGGGCACTTCAGGCGGCCAGCAACCTGACTACTGAAGGTGACTCTCCCTCTCCCTCACTCTCTCTTATTCTCTTTCTTTATCTATCTCACTCTTACTCTGTTTCTCTGGCTGGCTCTAGTATCAGTAGATGCGTGTGTGTGACAGTTCATTAGTATGCCGGCGCCAAATGGCATTGGCAAAGTGATTCTAAGTGCAGCTCCCTGATTGAGATTTTTAACTTTGGAGCTAGCTTCAGACTGTGTGCCAGCTGATCCAAGTGGAGCCGTTTGTCAACGGCTGACATGAATAAGTCATAGCCAGCAGGCACCACTGCCAGCCAACTACCAGCTACCAGCTAACAACTACCAATCCAGCTACCATCTCATCTAACCCCACCGAGTTAGTCTATTTCTCTTACCGCAGTCAATGACATGTGCAATATTTGTCTTTCTCAAAAATGGCAGCCAATACACAGAGTTGTCAACTCATCCGCTCGACTGCCTACCAAGACTAATGATGCCTGTGACTTCAACTAGTCCATACTTTACCGATTCCACTCTGCCCTCGTTTGTTGTCTGCTGTCTGCTCTGCTCTGCTCTGCTCTGCTTTGGTTTGCTTCTACCTCTCCTGGCTGCTGCTTTGTCAGCAGCTAAGTGCAAGTTAAAGCAAAAGTAATGGCGCATTTGCCATAAACAAGAAAAGAAGAAATTTTAACATAGCCCTCTGTATCTGTTGGGATTCGAGTCCTCTGCTCCGACGCTGCGACAATGCCAAAACTAATGGTCATTGCTAAAGTTTTTCAACTCAAATGCACACCCAGTTGGCGATTCAGCAAATCAATTTTTATTTAAAACACATTCTCTGCATTCAAGTTTTCAAATCTCATTTTCAACTGAAGCACAATATTTATTTTGCATTAGACTTTTTTCAAATCTGAAACAATCGAAACAAATGCAATTACAATTGTTATTTGCAATTCTGTATACTCTGCATTGAATATGAAAATGAGTATATTGGGTTTTTAATACACAACATTTATTTTGCATCACACGTTTTCAACTATGAAACAAACAAAACAAATGCAATTACAATAATTATTGGCAATTCTGTATACTCTGTATGCAATTCAAGAATGAGTATATTGGGTTTGAAACTAGTGACTCGAAATTTTTGATTTTTAATCGTGTTGCTCAAGTCAGATTTAATGTGGTGATTTCTATATATCCAACAGTCTTAGAACTAAAGATTCGTAATTCGTACCTTATTTCTCTGGCAGAATTATGTTAAAATGCATCATGAGATTTGCTACCTTAGGAGTTGTTCCGCATTAATTGCTCTGCGAACTCAATTTTTGTATGTTCATAAGGTTGCCCTGCAGGATTAACTTGGCCCCAATTGGGGCTTTGTCCCGAGCATGCGGCTGGGTTGGGCTGCGGCGGATAGTTGCCAAATTGAGAATCGAAATGGGAATGCGGCAATTTGTAATGGAATTAAAAGTGGCCTCTGGTTGGCCAGTTGGCAACTGGCAGCAAATTTGCGTTCAACCGCAATGACAGCTCCAATACATCTGTGTTTCGTGTGCTGAAAGCAGCTCCAAAAATCACTGCAAAGCACAAGCAACGGATTCAAATGCCAAAGTACACGATTCAGAACAATGCAACAACAACAACAACACAAAAGGCCACTGCAAGAGCAGCCAGTAAGAGTGCTTTAGACGATAGTGCCGTACCGGTAATATCCTGTACCCGGCTCGCCAGCAAACACTTCAGCATACAAATATAAACACGTGTATACACATGGATTCCCAAAAACACACAGACCGCAATTAGCGCACTTTGGGCAGCTTGGGCTTTGCTGCCCCCTCCCCTCCCCTCCTCCTATTCCAGTTTATGGAACGAGAACAGTTTTCTTCGGGATGCCGAAGATTACGTGCCCTTTGCAGGCTAATGGAAGATGTAGGCTAATTATTTTCCATGTTTAGAAAATCACGACGAAGCTGGTCCGGAAAACATAAAAATTCGGCAGGTACGTGTAAAGTTAATTTCTTGAATAATTTTTTATCGAAGAACTTAGAACTTAAAAAAAGTTTTCCAATCTATAGATAAGTGGGAGAAGTATCCAACAATTTGTAAATACAAGTAATTTACGAGATATTATATTATCTGTAATATCGATATTTATCGATAATATTCAAAAAGAGAAAGATACCAAATAAAAATCGTAAAATTCAGCTCTCCAGAAGCAGAAGGAAGAAAATATGTTAACTTCGGTACACCGATCTTCAGCTTATCAGCTGGGAGGCTTTTAAGGATATATGATATATTTACTTTTTTACTAATTTTTTTTTTATATTAAGACTTCAATCTTGGAATATCTATTCATTTAAACTTTATCTTTGTTTTTTTTTAAATGTTTTGTGTTAGATCGATGAGCTTATATGATTGGACGATAATAAATGTTTGGACAAACCGGAAATAACTTTGCCTGGAACCACTTGGGCATCAGTCAATGGGCTGATTGACCAGATGGCCGTGTGAATTGGATGACAGGAGCCCAGCGAAACTTTAGTTATATAAATGATGTTGGTGTTGGTGGCTAAAATAAAAGCGGTCTAAGCTCGCTCATGAATTATGGCAAACTGAAATGAGAAACAAGAAACGAGGAACGAGAAAAACTTTTTGCTTAGATTGCTGAGAAGTTGGATAATATTGCCACGCATAGATAAGCACCGATGTCAAAAGTTTTGATTGAAATTAATAATTTCCAATTGCTGTTTCAAGCGACTCTGTGTCTCCTCCTCTCGGTCTGTCTGTCTGTCTCCGCCCTCCTTTAACTGCAGTCTTAATTCGACGCACCCACGACGCCCCACCCACATAAAAGTTGTCAATTTGTGCAAGCTGTTTTTCCCATGCTTGTATCCTGACTGCCCCAGATCGATTTCCCCCCCACCCCCCCCCCGCCCCACCCCCCCACACTAAATATCCTGGCAAGCCTGAATGACTGCCGGCTTGTTGTGGGCAAAAGTTTTTTTGCAGCCACTGTTATCAACACAAGCGTGGGCAGAGCTATGACCAAGACAGCAAAACCCGATCCGGATATTGAGTCAGCAGCAGCAGTGGCCACCCCTTCTGCTTCTTCTTCTTTCTCATCATCTTCCACTTCTTGTTGTTCATCTCATTTGACCCCGTGCTGATGCTGTTACTGGCGATTTTGTTATTGTTGTTATCCCTCTTGTTGTTGTTGTTGTTTATCGTTGTTTATCGTGACATATTTGCGGATCCCACTAGCACAGCACCAATGCGGAAGTATACTCGTCTTTGGCTTCTTTCCTGTTGCCAGTCCGTCTGCCAGTCTGCCTGTCCGTCTGTCTGTTGCCGTAGCAATAGCTCGCTTCAGTTTCATCCTTTTGTACATCTGTATTGCCGTCGCCATTTCCATTCGACTGCCAACTCATCTGGCGATTTCAGCTCTGCCAGTTTACAGTGCTGCTTACAGAGCCGCGCACGAATATTTCCAATCAAACTCAAATAGCGTGAAACCAGAAATTCGCAACAACTCAATGCTGCAGTCGCAGTCTTATTTGCTGCCAGTGAAGTTGTTGCTGTTGGCTCAGTTGCTGCCACTTTGCGTTTGCCCCTTCCACCGATAGCTCCGTAACGTAACGTAACGTAACGTAACGTATTCTATAGACTTTCCGAGCTCCTACTTCAATTCCAATCCTTAGGCCCCATCGTACCAACAACCGTTGCCGTTGCAACTTGAAAAGTTTAAAGTGTCCTTTCACAAGCACAGCCAACAACAACAACAACAACAACAAAAACAACTGGGGCCTTGGGTCTTGGCACTCCAAAATGCTGCACTGCACAAATTTCCCTTGGCCGTTGAATTTGACTATTTTAAAGGTCAATAGCCAGTTACAAACCGATAAACATATTCTGAAATCATGTTTCTCTCTCTTTCTCTCTCTCATCCTCTTTTTGTTCTTTTTGGCAGTCAGGTTCAATGGCCTGCAGAAGTAATAACTTAATCTATGGCAAGTTATCCTATATCAAGAGCAAGGTGAGCAACGATTAAAACTATTTTATGTGTGTCTCGATTACAAAATATGCACTCCCCGGTCGATAAGTTCTCTAAGAGGGAGTCTTAGCCGAGGACCACTGTAGTTTGTAAATTTATGCTTCACTCATATTACGCTTAAGAGCAACAATAAATATTACATAAATACAAGGTAAGCATGCAGTCGGGTATGCCCGACTAGAAGACACCACTTCCAATGCTGCCAACTTGGTCTTCCTCTTATACGCACAAAAACAAAAATTCATTTATGCAAACATGCACAAGCTGTGCACTGTGTGCAATTTGTCCACGTTTTTGCGGTTTCATTTAACAACTTTTTTGGGGTTTTGCTAGCCAATTTTTAACATAACGCACGTTTCCTATCTTACCACAAAAATTTAAATGTGTTTTAACTTTACCAACAAATTGAATAAGAAATGCAAATCTGTTTCGACTCTTCACATTCATTTCAACAATTATAACAAAATTTTGTTTATTTAAATTTTATTTGAGACAAATAGCATAAACTATATAAATGCATATATACATATATTAGACCTGCCTTCGTGCCTTCTAACAATTAATCACCAGTTATGTTATCTCTTGCTAGTTCTAATGTTCTCTCAGCCTGATGAGAAATTTCACATTTCATTTGAATTTCATCCAAAAAATAAAAAAAAAAAACAAAATTTTACTACTTTTTTTTTTTTTTAAATTTGCAGTCTTTATTTGTAAACAGTATCCAAATAGCATTTAAAGAAGTTTTCGTTAGATGGTTGTACAAATTCAAAGTGGGCGAAATGCGGAATGCTACAGAACAGATTATAATTAGCTTTAATGTGTTGCTCCGTTATAGGGGGCGCACCCTAATAACTGTTCCAAAAATGTCAGGCACAGGCCGTCTTCATTATTATTGTTATGATTTCTGCCTTTTCCGTGGACATCATATTCATTTTGCGCATTCAAATCACTTTAACATAATTTGCCAATAAAAATTCATTGATTTATATTTTGATTGGTTTATGGGGCTAGTAAAATGTGGAGGCGGGGCTCAAGTGGAACATTTCCGTAACTGCCTGTCTTTATCTCTGCTGTCGTCTCTATTGCTATCTCCTTGCAGATGGAGGGCGTGAGTTCCATGTTTGTGTATTACATTTATTATTAGCAAGGCGGAATGTCCTTTTAACAACTTTGACTACGCCATTGATATGCGCGAGACGATGGCCAAAAACGTGCAGATTAAGCAATTCCCTATTCCTTACAGTCTTCCAATGTGTGCAATAACAGCTGACAAAAATAAGTGAGCTCAACACAAAAAAAATAAGAAGATAAATATACAAAAATTGTGAAACTCAAGTCGAGTCCGTGCAGACAAAAAATTTGTGTGTTGTGCTTTTATTCTTTTACCGAAAATATTATAATATAAGCTGTTGTTGGCTGCAAGCCCAAAAAAAAAAGAAAACAAAACATATGTGCGTCGTTCAATTTGGCTCGAACCTATAATTATTATATTTGGTTCACAGCTTTCATTAGTCAGTTTTTAACCTGTAAAAGAGTATTGCACAGTTTTTATGCTTTATGTTTTATCTTTTATGGCTGCTTCTTTGTCTTTGGCTGTTAATTAAATATTTAAAGCCCTTGTAGAAGAGCTTTATGGCTTGCGTCTACATATGTAATAACAGGCAAACTTTTTGTGATTCTGCCACAAAACCTCCAAAAATATAATTTACAAGTGCACACAAATAATAAAATAAAACAACTTGAATACTTTTCTATATAGACAATATTTTGACGGAAAAGTTTTTGTTTGTTTCTTGACAACTTTGTTGACAGTTGGCGACGTTTTGATTTTTGTTTTTTTTTGTTTTTGTCAATATAATGTTGCAGCGTCTCCAGTGCTCATTTTGGCGCACCTTGTGCTATCGTGTATATATACATATATAACTCGTCAAGTTTGCCAACTAGCAAACGCAACAACTACAACATGAGCGTTGAGTAAATTAATTTAAGCGCCACATGCAAAGCTCGCACGCCAAGATTGCCACACTCATATCATTTTCGACGTCGTCCTTGAACGGCTGGATGGCAAGCAGCAGGAAGGAGCGGGAAGGAGCAGGAAAGAGTTGCCCGACACGAACACGAGGTTCCTTATGCACCATGGCACTGTCTTGTCTTTAGCTGAAAGCGAACTTCATCTCACTTGACGCCATCGCGGCGACTGTCACCGGCTGCGAGATTTCGCTGAATGTGCCACGCGGCGAGGCGACACCGCGGAAAGGCGCCGCTGGCTTCTGTTTGAGACAGTGCCGAACGAGCGAACAGTGAACGTAATCTGAGCCAAAGTTTTTGGTGTATATTTGTTTAGAGCATCGCCTGAAACAAATCATATGCAGCGCACATACGCATTTCATTAAATTTCTTGTTATTTTTGTTATTGTTGTAGCCGTGCACCAAATGGGAAAAGTTTGAGTTAATTTGCGCTTAGAATTCTTTCGCTTCCTTCTCTAATCGATACACAACAAGTAAGGACATTGCAATCGACTGTAGCCGACTGCGCAATACTCGCTCACAGTGTAACAAGAGCCTAAAAAGTATCCAAAATAATCTTAATTGTTATTTTAACTTTATCGCGATTCTGGCTAGATAAATTGCTTCAGAATCCAAGTTCGAATTTCAGGCAAGCATATGAAGATATCTATCTGAGACAATTAAGGGTCCACAAAGTCTATCATGCAAAAAAAGTTAACATGTTAATACCTTCGTACATGATACACTCTTTTCGCTTCGTGAACGAGTATAAAAACTGTAGTTCGTAGAAAAAGTTTAAGTGTAAATAACCGATCTACAACTGAAACTACAATAGCAATAACATGGCAATCAACCCACTTACACCGTTATATGTTAGATATATAGATATAGATGCATATATATACATATATGTGTTACTTGCAAAGGACAATCGCATTTGGAAACCGAGGCGAAAATTGCCCCAAATGAGTAGCCAAGGAGCAAAAGCTTTGCCCCTTCAATGCGTGTGTATGTGTGTGTGTCTCTGTGTATGTGTATGTGTGTGTGCGTATAGCGCGGACCAGCGCCATTGTGAAAGGTCAGTTGTGTAACATTAACATGAATAAAGATACGTAGAGATACCCTGTACATTATGTATTATTTTATTTAATGTATTCAGACCGTTAATATGACAGAGAGAGAGAGTGAGAAGGGAGAAAGAGCGAGAGATAGTTGAAGATAAAGAGAATAAAGTGGTAAAAAAAATCGTGAAAAAAGGAGGAGAAAGACTAAAAGAAAAGACAGAGCCAATGAGGGATATACAAAGTGAGAGAGCGAGAGAGAATGAGTAAGAGCAACTGACATAAAAAAAAACAAAGTTTTTCAAATATAACTTTTGAAGATGAGAATCGCGTAGTAAGGTCCAAATTGCCTTGTCAGTCAATTAACATAAAGCTGCCAAACTGTAGGCAACATTTAAAATTCTACTTTAGTATCGATATATGTCAACATTACTATAAATCTTAATTAATAGCTTTATTTTGATTTTCATCGACTTTAGGTAAGGAGAAGATTATCGACAAGTGATCATTAAACATTAACACTTGCACATATAAATTATGCTCATTTTTTTCCAATTTTTAATGCGTCAAAGATGTAAAACCAAAACTATATAAAAAGCGTCTTTTTAACCGTAATATGTAACATGAAATTCACAGTAATTTCACAAAATGAGCAAGCATAAAAAAATTATATTAAAAGTGTTAACAATTTATCGCAGTCATCATTGCACTATGGGGAAGATGACCACTATTTTTGGCATAAATTAATAAATGCAGCTTTAATAATAATAGCAAGAATTCCATATGCATAGATAGTATCAATATTTGGCACTTATGTTTATAGTAAGTTTATCATGAATTTAACTCCGCTTCCATTTCAAGAAACTGTTTTTAGTATTTTACAGCAGTGTAATTATTTCTAAAAATTTCAAAATTTTCAAAAAATTCAACATATTTAATTCTTTAATTTATTTCAAAACAGAAACAGAACAGCTGTTATCTGAACAGTTTTGGATATGTAATATTGCAAGTTGATGTAGCGTAATTATAATTGTAATTTATAGGCACTTTTATAAAAAACCCTTTAGTCAGGAAACTGTCCAAATTTTCTATTGTGCATTATTGTCCAACACAGCAATAAGCCGTTGCAAAAAACATTGCAACATTGTTGCGCAACAGCTAAAACAAAGAACAATTTATTTTCATACTCGTTCACAAAAAATATATTTGTTTTGGCCATCCGTCTGTCCTCATCTATAGCCAAGTCGGTCGGTCCAGGCATGTTTGTCCGTTTAACGTTCTTTTTAACGCATACAGGGTATAATTGCTAAAAAGGCCAAATCTAAAAAGTTTGCCAACCCAAATCTCATTTTCTAAGAGACTAAAAGTCGTTCAAGATGCATTTACCGCACATTTGGCACTTGGGTTAATATGCTGCCGCTGTCTGCTAAGTTTACAATTTTTGTTGCAAGCGCCCTCGAGCTATTTATTGTTGTTGCTGCCACACGCCAGGAGGCGGAGTCTAATGCAGGCCTCTGTGAGCACAAGACAAAAAACAACAAAGAAATTGCAACATCAGGAAAAGAAGGAGAAATGAAAGAAGAAAAAAAATCAAATAAATATACATTCATGTGGAGAATATTTCGTGCACCCAGGCGCCAGCACCCACACAAACAAAACAAGTAGAAACGTTGCAGTCGGGTGTAACCGACTGCGAAATAATACTTAAAAATAAGTATTCTTTTTTTGGAAAAATATCTATGCAAAATTACAAATTTTACTAATGTAAAAAAGTATATAAGTATATAACAAAAATATTGCACAATTCCAATACACTCTTTTCTTTTTGTGAATTAGTATAAAAATACATATGTATAGGACATATACTCATTGCCCTGCTGTTGCAAAGTAAAAGTTTCGCCTCAGGCTGCTTCAAATGTTTTATAGGTGATAGAATAATATTTCGCAAACGTGATGAGAATTTATCGCTGCTATCGAAAGTGCATAAAATGGACTAAAAATCAACACAACTTCTCTTAGACAGCACCTGGTAAATAAAAATGGTAGACGCATCCCATAGAGTTACTGCAAAAAAAAAGTTTGCAGACAAATGTCGCTTGCAACAACAAAAAACAAACAAACAAACACTCTAACTCTTTGTTATGTATTCTTTTTTCTGATGCTGTATTAAGGTATATTATTTTAAGTGACAGATCAGATAATCACAGTGGAAAACGAATTCTTAAAACATTCAGAGCTTAAAAAAGTGGCAAAAATAGGACTGATACAAAAACCTTATGTATGCACACTAGACAATAGACAATATTCAATTTTTTAGTATTAAATAATAATATAATTAAATATCTATATTATTATAATTATAATAGTATTAGAATTCAAGCAATCCCAACAATACTAACTTAATTTTTTAACGTCACATATTTGATATAGTTATATAAAGTTTTAGTTAGAAATTATCTTATGGTTGCTTTTCTTTTGTATCCATTGAAAATAGGATGTCTAAATTACACACTGTATTTATTTAAGAATCACACATGGATATAAAAATTGCTTAGAAATAAAAAACAATTCTTATGGAATGTTTTAAAAATATTCCCATTGTTGATAACACTTGGATGTGGAATTTAATAAAATCAGGTAAATTATCAGAAAATATGTTGTTTTTTTTTTGTTGATGTAACCTGCCAGGAATTCAAGTTCAAATAAGTCAACTAAAATTTGAATGTAGACCAATTGGAATTTTGTTGTAACAGAATTTGTCGCAGTCAAAATTTGTATTTACCTTTTTGTATGCTATTTTTACAGCTGTGATATTTATTACATATAAATTATATAAGTTAAATTGAAATATTTCAATTCCAAAAAATTGCGCTGAGGGACATTTTTTAACCAGGATTAAATCTTTTGTGATGTATAGCAGATTGCAATATCTCTAAGCTTCTTATTTGAAGTTAGCCTCGTACTTAGTGGAAAGTACCGTAAACATATAATATTAAAAAAAAAAATCTTGTATGCATATCTAACATATGTGAAAAACTTTGATTGATTTTTAAAAATATCTTAACTGAACGAAGATAGTCTCCTAAGATATAAGCAACATCTTATCCGGATCGGACCATTATTTCAAATAGCACATGTAATAAAAAAAAAAGTATCACTTTAAACACAGAAATTGGCACAATGGGAAATTCTGTTAGTTTTTCTGGCAAAAATATAATTTTAAAACTACACTTTAACATATAGCTTCCATGGGAACGAAGGGATGAAAATAAGTTTGAGTCAGAAAAGTTTTGAGGCAATGCACGTAACAGACAGAAGGAGGCATCTGCAACCCTATAAAGTATAAATAGGTGTGTATATAGTGACAAAAGTTCCCATTGAACTAATTTAAAAACTATTACCTTTAATTTATTTGAGTCACACTTGACCACTTTAAATGGCGGCAAAGTTGTGCCATTGTCGTTGGCAACAGCCGACGCATTGAAGAATTTAACAAACCGTGAGAAAAGAACACTTAACAGTGTGTGGACGAACGGACGGACAGTGCGTGTGTTTTTATTTTATTTTTTTTTTTTGCACAATTTCTGTATTTCTCTCGGTTTCTCTCTATTGCTATTGCTGTGTTGGTGTCTGTGCCTGGCAGTGTCTGTGATTGTATTGCTGTTTAAGTGAAGTGCGGGTTTTGTGATTCGCAGGCAAAGGTCGCTGGCAGGTCAACGGGCATCGCATCGCTGTCTGTCAGTCCTGCAATGGTACTCGCAGTAGCTGAAGCTTGCCAAGCAATTCAAATAAAGCAGAAGGCGAGTAGGACGCGAGTCCTGGCTGCAATGAACCATTACAAATTGAATCGCTGATCCTTTTGGGATGGTCCAAGTCAAAGACATCGGGACAGTTCTGACACTTGTGGACACACACACAGAGAGAGGGAGAGTGAGAGGGAGACCAGAGATTTGCAGTTATGATTGTAAGTAGATGTTGACTTTTTGTTATTTGTTCGCTTGTTAAGTTTAAATGATGTAAATGGGTTAGAAACTGCCCGGCAACCAATCGTTTTCACCAGCAACAACAAAATTGGACGCAAATAAAATTGCTATTGACACAGTTTGTCAAAGCTGTATCAAACTTAATGCCAGCATCCCTTTGGCTTTAGGTCTGTGTCCCTAGCCCAACCCCTCCCCTCCCCCACCGCCTTCCGGTGGCTGCTTGTTGTTTGCCCATCGAAATAAGCTTGATAGAGTTGTTATAGCTGCTGCCATTTGTGCTCATCGCTGTTGATTTGTTTTCTCTTGTGTTGCTCTTGTTTCTGTTTTTGGTTGTTGTTGTTACCGTTGATGGTGTCATGCTATGAGCCATGGGTCAACTGACCTAAACCCTCGGAGGTGGACTGGATTGGGCCACAAGAAATGAGCAGCCAAACAGAACAGAAACAGAACCGAACCGAACAAAACAGAACTGAACTCAGGCAAGTCAAGTGTATTAAATGTTGGCCAAAACTTGAACACACACATTCGGTGAATCTGTATGGCAGAGACCGACAGACCGACATACACCCTCGTGGCCCCCTTTCGAGTGCTGACAATGACGAAGTGTTGACAAATGTGTTAAGGGATTTGCGGTTGGTTGACTTTCATTTTCGTCAATGATTTTTGAGTGTATTGCTTTTGATTCACTTTGCAGTTATTTTACTTCTTCTGCCAATGTGTAACTTTAATGATGTCATCCCGATTGCCCATTCGCTATGCCCCCGGCGCCCCATAGTTTTCCTTAAACCTTCCTATCTCAGGGACGATTTTTTAACACACGCTTTGCGAATAGGCAGTTGAGCTTAATAAAACTTTCTTACTGTTCTTATAACTAATATACAAAAAGTCAGATATTCTATATGATAAATTAACACGTTATAAAAAACGGCAAATAAAACCACCTCCACACTGGGTAAGAATCTAGTGGCGAAAGCAAACTTTCTAATATCAAAACTTTAGACGAAGGATATTATATTTAATAGATTTTAATTTATAAAATAAATTTGATTGGAACATCATAGCAAAAAGTTCGTGTACATATATTGCTCCGATTTTGACAACTAATTGTTAAAACCTTCCGAGTTAAAAATTAAGTTAGTCTCTCTTGATTTAATGTCGAAGGTTTTTGAATTTAAAACAAATGCAAATTCAAAAATGTTTTAAATAAAACATTTAAAAAATATAATATGTATATAAATAAGATGTTTGGCATGACAAAAATCTTCTGTTTTACAAGTTACACTTTCTTAGAAAAATAAAAATTTTCAAATTTGAAAATTTCGAAAAAGTAATCTAATTTGTATTATTGAATACTTGGTCGATTGATTGTCCTGCGCATGTAGAGCATTTAAGACTCACATGGCAGGTGTTTTATTTTCAGAAATGTATTTGCTGCTAAACAAAAGGCGAATTAACTGAAAAAGCAGCTAAACCAAAGATGTAACCCACAAGGCAATGAACAGGACACTAGATACTGGACACAGGGCAAGAACCACTCCACATTGCCAGCATTGAAATGCATATAATGCATGGGCCAACATAATTTTAATGAGTTCGCTCTTAATCCGTTTGCAAGATGCTGTCAATGAGCTCGCGGTGGCCTTTTTCCCTGTGTATCCTGCATGGTTCTTAACTCGTTGTCCACGTTGCAATCCCATCGCTGCTGTCCGGGTACTCACTCTGATTTTGTATACCCTGTATTCATTCCAAGTCACTAATGGGTCTGCATGCAAGCACACAATAAATATTCAAAACATCTTTGTTATCTCCATTTCGTTTATTCAATAAAAATCACTTAGTTCAACTTGCCAAGTTTGATATTTAAATAAGGAACAATGGTGTAATCGGGTGTAACCCACTGCGCAATACTCATTCAAAATGTAACAACTACTAAAAATAATAGGAGTGGTGATTTGTTTGTGTAATTTGTGGCTGCGAAGGAAAAAACTAAATTTGATAATGATGATAAACTGATTAATAAAACTATTAAGATTTAAAAATTTTAACTCTTTATCTAGTTTCCAGTATCTACTTTCAAAAGCTCTTTTACAAATTCCAATGAATGCACAAAAACAATAGTATAAAATTGTGAACGTCCATAAAATTGTCCGGCACAGGACTAATGCTTTTCAAGGACATCCCTGTTGTAGATTCACCAGGCAAGGCTCTTGTACTTCAATGTGCCGCCCAGTGTAAAAATCCATAAAAACTACATTTTATTATCAATTAAAGCAAATAAAAGTGGCTCAAGGCACAAGTAGAGGTGTCCTTAAGTTTTAAAATAACCAATTTTAAAGCTTTGACGAAGCTTACAGCACTGGTAAAATCGTACAATGGAACAAGCTAGCGCGTATATTTGTTATGTACTTTAACACTTGACTTGGATGTCCTGCGTCGAATATTACACAAAGGAAATCTCTTTTTAAAAAGAAAATGGATGAATATAAGAATACATTAAATAACTAAGACAATATAATTTAGAAACAAACTTTATTGTATAATGGGAGTCAAAAAACTTAAACAAACATCAATTGATGAGTATATAAACTATTAATAATTAAATTCATTTCTATTCCACAAAAAAAATAAATAAATAAATAAAATTAATGCTGACCAAGAATATACAAACGTTTTATGAGTTCGGACTTTTCTCTTTCTTACAATGACAAAAATCCATTATACCCTTGTATAACCGTTTTCAATTGTTATTTAAATTAATGCTTCAAAATCAACAAACAGCAAGAACTAAGAGAAATTAAAAACAAAAAAAAAAAAAACAATAAATCGCAACACTTCACGAAATTTTTTTGTTCGTTATTTTTGAGGGTGCTGCAAATTGCGAAATCACTTTTAATTGTAGAGCTAGAGTTACTAAATTCGAGAGACAGACTGCTCTTCTAAAGAACAAACAAATAACAAAACTTGATAACAGTTTGAAGTTCACTACTTTGAGGTAACAATAATTGTTAAAACTGTTTTCAACTGTTAGAAGTCGTTATAGCACACAAATTGCGGTACTCCTGAATGCAATGATGCCCTAATGCTAAAATGAGTTAGAGTTAGCAAATTAGAAACAGGGTATAACCGAGTCGGATACTCGTAAGTAGAACAAATTTACTTATTTCATAATGCGACGCTGTCGCTGCAACACGCCGTCTGTCAGTCTGTCATCGTTTTACGCTTAACATTTCCCCAGTGTGTGTGTGTGTGTGTGCCTGTCTCTGTATGTGTGTGTGTGTGTGTGTGTGTGTGTGTGTGCATGTTTTCTTTCTATCTGTTCTGCTACAATTTCCCTTATGCCTTTAGCATTTTACGCTGCCAGTTTATTTTTGCCAGTTTCTGTTTGTTATAATTTTCCGCTCTTTGCAGCGTTTTAATTTGATTCCATAAACGTTCTTTTACATCTCAGGCCTTTATTTTCACATTTTTACCCTTGTCGACGGTATTTTGAATTTCTCATGCGACATATGTAAGGTATAGGCATTATCCTGCCCATGACAACTTAAAGTATACTATTTAACCGCACTTGAAACTTTTCAAACAGCTGCTTGACAGAAATTTAGAAATTTAAATTTGATTTACAAGTATAATACATCAAATGTACATATATATATATACATATATCCTGACTGATAGCTGACATGTCTAAGTGACTTGAGCTGGAAATCTAAAATTAATAGAGAGTTCTTGCCTCTTAAGGCAGACCCGAACACTGAAACGACACTTTTCGAAATTCGACCTTAAAGTGGGCAAGAACTGGAATCGAAAACTCAAAAGCTTTAAACTATAACAGTGTCATGTATGTGTGTATGTGTGTGTGTGTGTGTGTGTATGTGCGCTTTGGCAACCTGTCATCAGAGGCGTGTGTGGCTCAGGTGTCTAAGTAAACAAGGGAGTGTAAAAAGGTTTTGTATGCAACAATGTCACAGGTAGAACGAAACATCTCCGACTCCCTCAACAATATACACATATAGCATGTATATATATGTACAGATAAGAATCAGTTTTTTATTTATTCTAACTAACCAAAGAAAATGACTCTTTGCGCTTTGAAAAAAAACAAAAAAAAAATGGTAAGAACATTGCAGTTGGGTGTAATCGACTGGGCAAAACAAAAATATAATATATATAAAATATAATAATAATTTGAGATAAAAAATTATATTATATTTTATAACCAAATAAAAATTCGATTACTAAACGTGTTTGCCGTTTGGAAACCTGGAGCTGTATAGACGGTATCTTCTAGTCGGGCACTCTCGACTTTCGTTAGAGCCGCGACAAAAGTGTTCATCAGCTGTCCTTACCAACTTGCCTAAAGATGCCAACGGGATATCTTTGGCTAAGGTCCAACCAAAATCAATAGCTCAAGCTCAAATTAAATGAGTAAAATGCCAATTAATCAACAAACGTGTCTAACCATGGGCCCACAGAGGTTTGAGGCCTGTCCTGGCCTCGTCTGGCCTGGCCTGCGAATGCGAATTTGAATGCGAATGCGAATGCATGGGCAGGCCTGGAATTTGGGCACTCCTGCTGCCGCCGTTGAGACACGCAGCTCGGAATCAAAGCGCATTTGGGCAGCAATGCTGGGAATTTTCCAGAGAATCAGAGCACTGTTCGGTTGCTTGCGGTTATCCAAATCAAAATTAGAACAGGCATCGAAATCAAAGCGCGCTAAACAACAAACGAATACTTTGCGGAAAGGGGTATTCATAAAAAAAACCAGATCGTAGCATACCTTGGCGGGGCAGCTGCCGCAGAATATGTAAAATATTTTCAATTAATTTGACAGCGAGCTTCATTTCAATTTCTAGAATTAGAATATTTTCAATTTACAGTGTTGGCAGCCAGTAGGGTAGCTCACTTTTATGTTGATTGCCCATTTACGTCCCCAACATCTTCCACTTCAACGAACTCCCACGCGGCACACCAATATTTCCGACCTGTATCCAGCCCTTTTTCGATACCCTTACCTTAAAGGCATTATGATTTTGTCACGAGTCCTGACCACATAACGTTGACGAGATATTGAGATTGAGCTCTTAAACTTAACTCGTATAGAGAAAATATTTAAAGTAATGTTAAAAAAAAAAACCAAAATTGTTAAATCGATTTTACCAAAAAAAAAATGTATTTTGATAAAATTGTTTTCGATATATCGAAGCATCGATGAGTGTAATCAATAATCATCAAGACGATGATTGCATAAAAACCGGTATAAAGTTTGCCGTTTGTCTGCAAGGGTAATAAACATTCGGCAGCCAGATGATAAATGTTATTTCTTGTTTGGATTTCATTTAATTTGGCTGCGTTGTTTGTGCAACACTTGAGCGAGACGGGTACAGTGCCGGCGGACGGACAGGAACTGAACCAGGAGCCAAGTAGGAAACTAATATAATTTTTTGGTAGCTAGCTTTTTGGTTTTTGTTTATTCATGAGTTTGATTTTATATCTCGACGCTTGGAACTTATTTGCCCGACTTGGTCAGAAACTGACAACGACACTGAATTCGTTAAATATTTTCAGCAAACATACTTACTGATATTATAATTATTTTAATTCACTACATTCAATTCTTATATTATTATTTATTGCGATCCAAACGCCATATGTTGCCTAAAAATGTTTCCTGATATAAATGGACAATTATCTAATTTACAAACCCGACCACACACAAATACAAACACGAACACAAACACAAAGGGCCGGACTGGCATCTTATCAGCAGCGCGGATAACGCCAGCATAATGGCCAGACAGACAGACAGACAGACAGGGTTTGTGAGTGGCAGAGATAGTCGTAGGCAAATAGAAAATTTACAAACCCCTTAACAGGACAACACTTTGAAATGTACGTCAATATCGTATCGTATAATGGGCGGCATAAATTCGCATCGTTGTTATTCGGTAAAGCGTAGAATACGGTTCACAAGGGCCCTGACATCATTGACATTCATTGGATTTGGCGGCTATTCGCACCTGATGCCAAAATTGCCACCCAAAGTGTTTTAATGTTATTCAAATGCTGGAACTCTAGCGCACTCGTAACCGTAAAATTATTGCTGTTATGATAGCGTTCAGCATAGGAATTGAAACGATACTGAATTCGAAATTGGGGACATCGGCTTGGAGCCGTTTCTGCTGCTGCTCCTCTGCTAAGCATAACTCATTATGCGCTGCAGGTTTGCGGTGCTCGATCCCAATTCCCGATTATTGCATCCAGCAATGGGGAAAAAGTGTAAATTCTGAAATACAACTCTTAGAGAAATTCATAAATAACGAGCTTTTAATATGCATATAAACCAAAAAAAAAAAAAACACGAATAGATACAAAATACTTTTCTTATCTTATCGTTTATAATTTAATGATAAGCGATAACAAATTGCTTTGTAATTGATTAGAATAAAACGGTGCTGGCCTGTCCAGTCAAGTATCCACCTGCATATACAGCTGCAGCAGCTTGTTTAACTGTATATCCGATAAAAAATGTGACGCCAGTTGGTTAGCACACGCAGCGGCAGGTGGAGGACACCATGTTGATGGTAACAACCCGACGGCTAGTTCAACTGTCTGCTTCGTCTGCTTTTTGCAGCGTGCAGCGGGGGCAGAGGGAGGGAGAGGGGGCTGCATCTGGACAATCAGGACGAATAGTGACAGCATTTCCATGTGTCCAATGTCCATGGCAAATGCGCAACGTGAGATGTCCAATGTCATTGCGGAATGTGCCTGGGTCAAGGCACCGCTCGTGCAGCTCGTTCCATAAACATTGCCCTGACAGGTTGTACTCCTGCCCATATTTTATTTCAGTTCAGCAAATTTTGTATGCACTGCTATGAGAAATATGCATGGACATCGCGCACTTTTTTATTAATGATTCCATTCAGATACTTGAAGTTGAGAAGGCAAGACGTTTTATTTATTTTTCGTTTTTTGTTGTTCATCCATTTATTTTGCAGAATTGTGAAATACCTGAAGATACCTATAGTAAACATATATAAAGACTGTTTCACTCTAGCCTTTAGCTTAACTTTTATAAGTTTATAAATTCGAGGTATATTTTTGTGATAATAATTAAAAATACTGCAATTGAGGTAACTTGGCCATTTATTCGTTTGAGCCTTTGCTTAAAAAGTTTCTGTGCTGTCTAAACAATTTTGTAAAACTATTAACAACATATCTAAATTATAAGTAAATTCAAAAAATTAAATGTAGCTGATAATTTTCATCGATATTACTTAGATTTGCACCGTGTCAAGACTTCAGATTGACATATGTAAATTAAACGTTTTTATACAAACTAAAGTTGCACTGAAAACTGGTTTATCGAAAACAAAAAACACTGTTATTTAAATATAAATTAATTTAAGCCATTTACAAATTATTTATGAATATGTCTGAAAACTTTTCCTTTTATTTGGCGGCTAACTTTTCACTAAGCCTGCTTTTGTCCAGACTTAAATACCATGGACAATAAAAGTTGACGTTTTATTAAACTGTGTATAATTGTGTCTTTGATAAAAATTGAAAATTGTAATTATATATTTGAATTAACATTTCAAAAATTTAAGTGCTGACTCCATACTTTAACAAAATTATTTAAAATGAATTAAAAAAAAATATATGAAAAATTAAAAAATAAATAAGAAATGTTTGTTCATAAAATAGAAATATGCTTTATATTTTGTGATTTTAAAACGCGATATAATTTGCTGTTATCTCAGCCCGAGTCATTTAGCTAACAACTACAACTACTAAAACCAAATTGGCTCCTATTTACATGGTCATACAAGTGTGTCTGTCTGTCTGACTGCCTTTATAAATGCGTATACTTTATTTATTCCCAATTGTGTCTGGCGGACATTGGGGTTTGCTGACCTTTGTCTTTGGCGTGCTGTCCCTGCTGCCAGGTGCTACTCCCAAGCTTTAATGACGTAGCAATCTGTCGCTGGGAGCTCATGAAATTAGCCACGAATGTCCGGTTGGGGACGGGCGCCACGCCCTCGCCATACTATTGGCATCAAGGTACGGTCATTGGACCACAGAGCCGTCGGTAGGCGCATAATGCCTGGTGATTTGTTATGTTTTTTTTTCATCTTGGTTTTTTTTTTGTGCCCTTTTTCCCTGGTGCTTTCTTTGAGGGGTATTCTGCTAAAGCATTCACCTGAAAATTGCTCAATGCCCAGAGTACAACAGCAAGCCAGGAGCAACCCAGGGGCAACCCGGAACCGGCTGGCTGGTTGCCTGCCAAATTTGCATACTATTTGCGGTGACTTTCATTTAAGATTGTCTTCAACTTCACAGCAATTTGCGCCTTGCTGCGTGCGAGATTTTGGCTGCATAATTTGCACGTCCTTTAAGGGGTTTCTCCTTTACTTTTGCTGATATGATAATTTGCCTGCTTATTGGATTCTGCTGTTTGGCCCGGATTAAAGACGACCGACGGTGGTTCAACGAGCCACAAATTTACAGAACGAATTCCATTGAATATTTATATATTTGTAACAATGTACTTGACTCCTACTCAAAGTTTTGTACACCTTATACCCTATATATGTACATATATCTTCCTTTTCAGTATCAACAACAAATAATTCTCTCACTTTTTAATCTATTGCCATGCAATTTAGCTGGTAATAAAAGTGGCTCTCACACTGTAAACGAGTATGGCAAAGTCTGTTACACCCGCCTGCAAAGTTCTCATCTGTTTTTGACCTCACTCTCCCTATATATTTGCATGCGTGTGTGAGTGTGAGTATGTGCGTATAATTAATGTGGCTGTTGTTCTTTCTAACTGCTTTCCCACTGTGGCTCTCGCTTTAGCTCCTGGCCAGTGCTTTTGGTTTCAACTTAGTTCGAATTACTTGCACATTTGCTGCCTTGGCGCGTTCTTTCGACATCCGCAAGAACAACAAGTAAGAACGCTGCAGTCGGGCATTACCGACTGCGTTCTACTCGTTCACGTTCTTAATTATTATAGTTATTTTTCGGAAAAATTCGGTATTTCGTAATTTATGTTGGTGCGGGGTGTGCGATCTTCAGAAGAGGTGCTGCGAACATTTTCTGCCAAATCTGGTGACTTTAGCTTTAAAACAGTCGAAGATGCGAATGCTGTTACCGATCTGTAAAAGAGATGGCCAGATATCTACCTTCCAAATTGTATATTATACAGACCTTTTTCCAGCATATCGGTGAGCGTGACACAAACCCAATACACTAGTTTCACTTCGTGAACGAGCATTAAAAGCCCAGCTAGGAAAAATAAGTACACGATGGTTGCAATCGGTTTGAACCGACTGGACGACACCCTATTCATAGCAAAACAGTCCAAAACGTAAGCCCAAACCATTACTTTAGCTCAATACTTTAAAATTGTCAAATATAATACTTTATCTGCAACAACAACAAAATTGCTCCTAGACAAATTCTATACGAATTCGTGCACAAAACGAATACACCCATGTACACTTTGTGAAGAGAGCATAGAAAACACAAACATTATTACACATCATTTAATTCAATGCGTAGCAAGAGGGCGCCGCGTTTCAAAACAGGGCCAGCTTGTTGTTTGCTTTGTTTTAGATTTTATTTCACTTGTTGTTCGCATCAGCAGCCTCAGCGGCTGCAACATTAGGCAGAAACCTGCCCTCCAGCTAAAAGACGGCAGCTAACAAGTACGAGTTTTCCAATCGGCTATAGCCGACTGCGCAATAGCCTGTTAACAGTTTAATAGCCGCTTAAAACAATCGTTAAATGTGCGGCTGATTAATTTAATTTGGTTAATTTAGTGCGAGTTTGGAACTGTGTAAATTTCAAAATCCAATCTTCAATGTATAAATATACTCTTTTTCATTTTAACGCAGAGTATAATAAACACCATAGGACGTGGCGATCAAACTTAAAATTTGTACACAATAAAAATAAAGAGGCCGTATACGACAGGCACGAACCGAGCTTGAAAACAGTAATTATTTTAGGCAATTCTTTATGCTAAATAGCAATGCCCGACATACTATAAACAAACACACACACAGATACAGAAGTGTTCACACACGCGTTGGTCGTAACGCGGACCCGCAGAGAAGCCGAAATTGAAACGACAGCCGTAAGAGGATTATGGGTGGTTTCCACTGCGGCGGGCCGTTGTGGTGCTGAGCCCGCCTGTCAGGTGTGAAGTGGCAACGGCCTAGCATTGAATAATTACATTTTAATAGAGTGTCCGCTGAAGTGTTTTTAAAACATTTTTCAACAAAGTCGCCCCCATAAAGCAACATCGCGGCAATAAAGAAAACTGAGTGCGCCACAAACAAAGCAACAAAGAACGAACGAAGGCAACTTTACAACTGCGGTGAGACATTAAAGCTGCTTTTTAGCGGCACTGGCCACTTAAGCAGTAGTACCGAACTTATATACTTTCCATCGGCACCCGACTCGGTTTATGTTTTCTATATATCATTCTATTAACCACTATTTGTCAAAATTTGTCGGTTAGATATAATAAAATATTATCAAATTTTACTGATTTTATTCAAAAGAATTTTTTAAGTCATTTCATTCTGTCACTGTAAATTTATCATCTATAAATATATACTCGTTGATATTCCTAATTATTATTATTTTGAAAAGGTTCGGTATTTTGTAATTTGTTCGATTCGGTGCCTAGATTTAACACTGTGCAAAAACTTTTTAAATTTAAAAAACAAAATATTTTATAAAAAAAATATAAAAAAAATGTATCGATTTTAAGTGTAGAATCGATGTTAATGAAATATAATGACCAGAATGCCATCAAAAATGCAAATCGGTTTAGTTTTGATTTATGCGTGTTTCAAATATGAGACCTATGACGGTATATTCTAGTCGCATAACCCCGCGAACAGAATAAAATAATTAGAAATCAATTTAAAGATCGCGTGCCAATTCTGTAAATATTTATATCTCAAGTTCAAAAGTGCGTAAAAACTATGGCTAAACGAGACCATAAAATATATTTATTTTTGTTTAAATTTATTATTATTTTTATTTAAAGTAATCAAACATTAAAATTCACCAAACATCTGAACCGATTAGAAACAACCGAATAAAATTCAACAGCCTCACTCGTCAAAATATTTAGCTCAGCTCAGCTCCATAAAGTATGCTATGAATTTTTTTAAAATCGATTTCAATATGAACCTTAAAGCATATATATGAGCCTTGCCTGCCATCAGCTCTTATCAAGTTAAGTACTTCTGGAAAATTTAAAAGAATAGGAAATCGTACAGAAGCTTATCTTTGAAGACAGGTATATTGATTAAGTGTTTAATCCATTAGAAAAGTTTGTAAAGTAGCAAATACATTTAAAGCCGATTGCGAGCCAATTTTAGGCTGCGGTTGAGTTTGCTGTCAACATGATAATATAAAGAGAAATCCCAACCTTTATTTACGTCACAAACTTGCGGTTACTTTGTTTATTAAGTGGCCAGATTTTGGTTAAAAGAAACATCAGCGAAATTTGTCGAAATTTTGTTGTCAGCCATTGAACGGATTAAATAAGCAAGAAAATAAAGTTTACTAATGAATAACAAATTGCATATAAACTTTTTGTCGATTATTTTTGTTGCAGCCAAAGACAAACAAAGCTGCTGCACCAACAAATTATTGGAACATTCCAAGTAAATTAGCTAACCACAACGATGTTAAGAAAACTAGCACAATATCAATATTGGCTTTTACGGCTTACAAATCGCTAAGCCAATAAATCCGAATATTATTTTACTAATAAAACAATTTTCCCTTTTCAATTGGCTTGATTTAATTTCAGAAAAACTCCTCAAACAGGCTGCATGAGAATTTGCAAGAATATTTTCCCAATTAATATTTAATAATATATTTAACAACAAAATAACACTAAATATTTTCCGACAGAAAATAAATATAATATTTTTTTTTATTTATTAATGTTCACGAACCAATCTTTAAAGCGAACCGAACCATTGCATTTTTTTTTTTTTTTTTTGAGTTTGCAGATGTTGATGAACAACAGTCAAAAAGTATAAAATATATACATAAACAGGTGTCTGACTATTAATTAGAGAGCTATTCATTGAAATTGAAAGCTGCTTCAGAAGCAATCGAATTTCCATAAGACAACGTCAATATTGCAGATATTTATTAAGCCCTATGGGAAAACTGGACTACTGTCAGTATAGATAACGCGTTATGGCAATGCATGTCTAAATTCATGACAACAGGGGATTGGAGCGCAGATACCACATTGTTGGCAACATTGTCGGACCGACTACTGGACAATGGACAGCCACACAAATACGACATGTTCAGTACAATAGCAGTATCACAATATCTTCTTGACTCCAATATCTTTGACTCACATTATTTGCATTGAGATATTAGATATTAGCCGAGCACAAAATGCAAGGAGTTAAATCAATGATAAATAGTAAAATGATTTAAAGTACATTTTAATATGACTTGTCACTGTGCATATGATTTGTCACTGTGCATACAAATATCAAACAAATACTTATTTGTATATACAGCTGTTGACAACATATTAAAAATATAGATTGTATTTATGTTATATTATGAAAAAATTATTAAAATTTTTACTTTATGTAGTTAGAAGAAAATAACTATTTTGTTTTGAGTATTGCTTTTATATCCAATAATCAAGAATAAAGCTTAATATAGTTTTATGTAGATCAAACTGCCTCCAAAACTTAGAATATTTCCATCTGTTCTTTTATTGTCTAGATAAAGGCGACTGAACTTTATTTCGCCAATTCAGATCGTTATTAATGAAAAGGTCAAAAATCAAAAACAAAAAATGCAAATCCAACTTTTGTTTCTAATTAGTTGTTTGTGGCTGTACATTTATTTGCATGACATATTGAAAATGTATTCATGAATGCATTGCCTAACTTAAAGACTTTTGTGTTTCTATCAAGAAAGAGATTCAACAGCAGGTTACGGATGCTTGGTGGCCGCAAGCAGTGTATATTATAGTCAGGCACTCGCGACCAAAGCACTTTTATTAGGTTCATTTAATCCTTCGTTGACTTGTCCGGGCTTTATATGAGTCTGATTGGCTATTTTTATTGGCCATAAAGCAGCCGGCCTAAAAGAGTTAATGTAACTAGCCAGGACGAACATAAAGCTGTGTTATGGGCATCGTCTAGAAAAGACTTTTGTTAAAGCCGGCTGCCCAAAACGCGCAGGATGTGCGGCATATACGAGTATAATAATAAATTTCATCAAGTCACCAAGTTTCGCAATATGCCACACGTGCGTCATTAATCTTCAGTTTTGAGCTAAATTTGATGAATTAGTGGCCAATGCATTGGCCGAGCGCACAATAACCAACAACAAACAAACAGACAGACATACGGATGGATGGACGGACGTATAGATGGACAGCCGGAGGCATTAAGTTTGCCGAAGGCTGCCTTGAAGCCAGAAGCTGAAAAACTTGGCAGCTACCGACGCGTCGTCGCTGCTATGGCAGGATATCAATAAAGCCAAGCCAGACAGGCTAAAAGCCACTAATACTGCCTTATACTTACTTACACATACACATACACCTACACTCACACACACACACATACACTGGGCTGGCTTACCGTGCATGTCTTACGTTTGATTTGGGTTTAGATGTGCGAGCCATCAGGTTGAGGGGACGGCCGAAAGAAGTTTAACTAAAATAATAAAAGTCAAACAATGTACAATCAGCTTTGCCCTTAACGACATTCGCACATACGTTTCTCTCCCTCCCCCTCTCTCTATCCCCCTCTCTCTTTCTATTTGTGTAAGCCTCCAAGTGTGCGGCAAAAAGTTTCATCTCGCCGTGAAGCATACTACGACAAATCGTGGGGTCGCTTACGTGTTGGGTTTAATTGATTAGTAATAAGTAAACTTATTCTGCGTACTTTCCTACATTATTCCCCTTCCAAATTTGTAATTTATCTTTTTCGGATCCTCCATCGTCCAATAACTACTTTAAGTCTCGTTATGTACAACAAATTTAGCATACAATAAAATAAACTTATTGTTATGGTTATCACAATTGTGCAATAACTATTTGGCAGCATTAGAAAATGTTTACTTTAATGCCTGTCCCTTTGCCCCAATATATAATATATACATACTCTGTCTGTCTGTCTGTCCGTTTGTAAACTAGTTTTAAATGAATCAACATGAAACTGGACACGCATCCGTTTATTTGTAAAAAGCCTCTCTAAAATTTATCAACTCAAAATCCAAATCAGTTCATATATCAACTGTTAATTAATTTACAGGTTTGCATTAGGTACATTTTAGTCAAATTACAAATACTTTACACTTTAAACAATAAAATGTCGTTGCCAACAATGTTCAAGGCAATTCTTTATGACATTTTATTGGGTAAAGAAAACATTGAAATAATAAACAAGCGATAAAAAACTGCAAAAAACATTTATGAAACAATTTAAAGATTGTAAATATTTCAGGCGAAATGTTTTATCAAATAAAGGAATTCGCTATGAATATGTAATTTTATAACTTCTTGACTTTATTTATTTATTCATTTTTCAGTTCGCGTTGTTGGAATCGTTTATGGAAATTATGCGAAATAAAAATGTTTTAAATAATTCTAGGACAGTTTCCTGCTACGAAAGTATTTTCGTATAACACATAAATACATAGATAATAACGATTGCTTTTAAAATTAATTAATTGGTTCATCAATAGTTATAGTTGTAGTTGTGCTTGCAACTCGATAGCGGTAAATAGGACTAACTTGTTTGCTTTGTGGCTTAACACAATTTAAATGTTCGTTTTGCGTCTAAAATTTCTCTTAGTGAACGTCATAATTTTGCTTGGTCTCGTTTAACTCCTTTCGCCTATTCACACCCTATTCTCATTAAAATGTGTAAAAAGAGTATTTTGTTTTTGTTCAAATGTATGTAATAGGCACAACGATGCAATCAGGAAGCCATTAAGTATATTAATACTTGATCCGGATGCAGAGATTTCAAAGTTCAAAGAAAACTGGTTTTATTCTAAAATTAGACGGAATCTCAAGAATATTTGAATTTTTTCAAAATATGTATTATCAAATGTTTGCTGTGGAGTTGTTGGGTACAGGGTAACTCCGAGTCGGGAGCTTTCGAGTATCAGGACCCTCAGTTGTTTTTAATTAATTTTTATGCAAGTAATTAAAAATGCCAGCGGCTCGCATTGTCGTGGCTAGTTTTTGTTTTGGTTCGTTCTGTTATGCTGTGGAAACAGCATACAGTGAAAAAGCATGCAGTGAAAAATTAATTACGTGCCCTCGTTGCAAATGCAAAAATGCTTACATTTTTCTACATACTTTGTTTAATAAGTGCAACAGAGTATATTGGTGTTGCACAATGCTTGTTTTCCTATTTATCTGTCTGTCTAGAGTCATAAATAATAAAACTTGTCAACTAGAGCATCCCGAATATCCTCAGTCACAGATTGCATAAAACTGCCACATCATAAACAGCGTATTGCGCAGTCGGTTGCTCCGTTCAACATTCTAAGTTGGTATAGCTAACAATGCAAATACCCTGCATATTGTTTAAACCATAATTTTATACTTGTAAAGCGCTTCTCAAAATGCACGCATGAAAAACTGAGCTTTTTCATACACATCCCTATTCATATACAATACAATTTAATACTATCCCAGTCAAAATTAGATTTTTAAAAAAAAATCTTGCTTGTCTGAGAATTATTTAAAATTAGGTGAAAACACGGTTTTTTTATTTGATTTTGGTTCATTTATTTTCGCCCAATAAATCATTTAAGTTTGTAAAAAGCTTAAAAGAATTTTAATTTTTTGTTTATATAGTTTTGTATTTAAAAGGTTAGGTTATTGCTACATTAAACAAAATAACAAGTAATAATATAATGTTTCCCTATTTTTATCCTTAACAAACAAAATAGTATTTTCTAGTTAGGAGTGCCCAACGAGGAGATACCCTTTACCCGTGCATTCAAAATCCTTGCAATCAAACATGCACAAAATCAGACAAATCCTTAAAAGCTTTTACATTTTATGGATACCTTGTATATTTATGTTACCGTATAAATGTTTTTATGTCTATGTGGGGTAGGTAGGGTATATCAGAGTCGGACACTTCAAATCCATTGTGATTGTGGCGATTGCATACAATTCATTAATAAACCAAGTAAATAGGCAAGTTGCCGAGTAAGTCATGATTTTACTTCCTACAGTTATAAATAGATTTTGTGTAATTAAATTTAGCAATTCTTTTTATCAGATTGTCTTTCGCCTAATTTTCAATAATAAAGCGCAAGAAGTAAGACCTAAAGTTCTTGCATGGAATCAACAACAAGACAATAGCCAAAAGGAAAATAATTTGTGCACGTAAACATTATGACATCAACATACATACACACATACATACATAATGTTTGTATAGTATATATATAAATATTCTAACAGAAATCGGACTAAAAAGCAATTACCAAAGAGTTTGTAAGCAATAATTACAAGACAAATTTTGAAAGTTATGCAATTTTAAATGAAAGGTGGTCTACAGCTAACAATGAAAAGCCATAGCAAAACTAATGATATCAAATATACAAAGGAGCAAACATACATATACACATACATATACATATATATGTAGGTATGAATTATCACAAAGTTCAGTTTAAGCTGCCACCAATTGTATCCGTACATGAAGATGGGATGGAAACAGACAGGAACTCGACTAGGAGATACCCTGAAACCCCTGAATATGTATTTCATATATTTTAAAATTAATATTTTTAATTGGTTTTTCAAATAACATTAATATAGGCTTCATATATAACATTAATAAAGAATTTAATTAATTTAATGGACGATCTTATATTTGAAAACAAACGAAATACAAATTTTGTGAAATACAAACCCCACAAAGTATATTTATTATTGATCAGAAGGATGACATAAATCTATATATAAGTCTAACCGCCTGTCTGTCTGTATAAGCGCACCGATATCGAAAATTAAAAGTGCTGGAATCTTGAAAGTTACAATATATGGCTTGGTTTTGTCGTATATCTTGGAAATTATAAAGAACAAAGTGTCTAAATTTATTTCTGTCATTTATGTTCTTGTATATCACACCTTTTTTTTACTTTTTGGAATATTTTCTGCATATTCTGCATATACGAGAATAATATTTTTAACCTAATGTTTTCGAGATCGGTAAATTGATGCAGACGGACGTAGTGGCTTTGCTGAAAACCATTCCCATTTTTAAATCGGAGCAGTGTATAGAAAAGCTAGCATTAGCATTGCCTGTTAACATTTCATTTTGCTGGCAAGTGTTTTGGACGGCATTGCAAACATTTTAATTATGAGCCCAGTTTGTGTTGCTCGCCCGTTGTGGCTGTGGTACAACACACAAAAAAAAAAAAAAAAAAACGAAAAAAAAATAGAACCAAATTAAGAAAGTCATATGTACGTCGGGGGGCAGCAGGTGCGGGTGTGCGAATGGCGGGACGAATGCTGTGCGAAGACGTGCGGCGATCGCCGGAGCTTAATGAAAAACAAAACGGACATGTGGCCGCGCATTTTGCGGTTGCCTGTTGGCGACGACGATGATGTGGACGTGGATGTGGACGTGGATGTGGATGGAGGCGACTAAGCAAAAGAAACGGCGGTTGGAGTCCTAGTCATGCTGGTCGCATTGTTTGCAGCGCAAATGTTAACAAATGCACATGGACAAACACATATATATATGTGTTTGTGTGTGGGTGTGTGTGTGTGTGAGCGCGCTCAAATGACTTTTGTGCGGTTTAAGCCCAAACCTAACAGCACAGCTGCCAGCCATCATAGTGTATGTGTGTGTGTGTATCTTGTGCCCCTCGTTTGCAGAAGCATTTTTCAATTTTATGGTTTCCAGATGAAGTGCGTTCGACCGTAAGTAAATGGCACGCCAACGTCCCCGATCCAGAAACGTGGCAACCGCGTCAGCTGCAGCAGTCATTGTATAGCTTTTTGCAGCAGCCAAAACAAAGAATAAAGAGTCAGCTGCGGCCTCGCCCATTTGTTGTTGTTGTTGTTTTTTTATTCCATACGCCATACGCATAAAGTTAAAAAAATTTTTTTCTTAGCCGTTTGTTTTTGTGGCTTTTGTGGAATTGACTCTCCGAGCCGATCTGGACACGGACGTCTGACCCTCGGACTGCTTAGCCATTGATTATTTTACTCTCTGACCGTTAAGAGCTGCATATGCAGACCACGGCTCTGCACCTGTTCACAGGGCACGGATCCATGAACACGGCGAATTGGCTGCCAAACTAACCAACTTGCCGACAAATTTGTTTTAGTCGAGGCCATAAAACCGTGACTGTGACTGTGACTGTGTTTTTTTTTATATACACTGCATTTCACCTGAATAGCAGCCTCTCTATTTTTCTAAATCTCATTTTGTAATATGCTATAATATGTTATTTTTTTATTTTAAAAAAAATTGCACATAAAATATCATTTTTTTTTTTTTGTTCAATGTGTAAGCTGTTATATTCATGTGAAACGCACTGTATATGTATGTGCATATTATATGCACATTGTATCAGGCTTGATTAAAAACTTTTCCTGTTATACGTACCTATGAATATGACCACAGCTGGCTGTCATCGTTGCCAATCTTGCAACGTGCAATGTGCAGTTGCCTCAATTAAGTCCGATTTTAATGTTGGGCAAAAAAAATGTTTGATTACCATCAGCACGAATTTTTTTCTTTCGTCGTCAGTGAAAACTTTTTACTTACCTGTTACCTGTCTTTAAAAATAAGTTCGAACGAAAAGTATAAAAATAAATATAAAAAAATTAGAAAATGTATATTTACAATCTTACAATTCTCATTTATTTATAATAACATTTATATTTATAATTATAAACAAAAGGAAGTCTCGAATCAATCGCTTTTTGTTTGCTGCTTACAACAAACATAATGTTGCAGAAAAACATCAGGTCCAGAGCTTGTTGCTGCTTCAATTGTTGTTGGCCAAAAACCAGCAAAGGGCGACACATACATTTAAAGTCAATGACCAAAAAAAAAATAAAAATAAAAACAAATTTACACTAAATTTTACAACAAAGGGAAAAACTGGCGGGCATCAGGCATCAGGTTCGGGCAACGCGACCGGCTCCGGCTCCTGACGCCGCCTGCTGCTGCCACACGTTGACATTTCACGGCTGCTCAGCTCAGCTCTCAGTCTGCGTCTGCGTTTGCGTTTGCGTTTGGGTCTGTGTCGGCATCGCAACCGTTTGGCTGTCAGCTTGCCTTCCGTTATTTGTTGCAATTTAAGTGACTTGGAATTGCAATTTATTGTTGCCTGTCGGAAGCACAAGGTTGGCCAAAACTCATCCCCCCCAAAACACTTTTACCCCAAAGCAAAAAAAAAACACAAATATGAAAAATGCTTGACTTGCAGATACCTCGCAATCAAGCTCAAAAACAAACAAATAATAATAATTAATTATGAGTATAAAATTAATTTAAATGTGTATTTTTAGTTTGAATATATTCTTGATATGTATATGCCTGATTTTGACATATATACCCCTTTCACTGTTCCTAATGCACACAGGGCATAATAAGAATAACAACTGGCTTTTCTAACTGCTGCTCTTTGTTTAGCTCGCACATCCACAAAATATATGAATTTAGTGTAATGTAATTTTTATTGCATTTTCATGAGTGGAATGCGTAGTGCGGCATTAAATCTACATACTTACATATCTCACTGTTTTAGTCGCATGTGTCGACACACAGCAAAACTTTATCTGTTGGGTGAACAGTTTTAAATTAGCACCACTGTAATTTCAAGATATCCCAAATCTATATATAAAACTGTTTGTCCTGACCCGTCAGACAGACTGCCTGATTGTGGCGGTTAACAAACACTCAGCCAAAATGGCAAAGATGAAGCTGACATTGGCAGAGAAACTCACGCCTGTGCGACAGACGAAAGCATTGAGACAATGTTTTTTAAAATGTCGAAAAACCGAAAAGGGATATTATCTATATATAATATTCGCATGAAAAGCATTTAACTACAAACTTAATAAATATGTGTGTGTGTGTTATTTATTATTAAGCCAAAAAATGAGAAAGAAAAATTATCATGTAAATATCCTTGCAGACATATAAAAAATATATATATATATCTGTAGAACCACAAAAACTTTTTTGGCCAATTTATTGATTATCTTGCACTTTGATGTTGCTCCTTTGTATTATAATTTGGCTCCTATACGATATCGGTAAAAACTGGAAACTTATATAAAAAAAGAATTCATAATTCTAAAGCTTATGTGAAAATATATGTCACACTTTTATTTTCTAGCTCCAATAATAAATATACGGGGTTGAAGATGCCTCTTACATACTTTTGCACAAGAACATTTAAGAGACTTGTATTGTAAATAAGTGTGCTTTGGTGGCATTTGATTCATAATTTTCTTGTTTTTGTTGCGATTCTTGTCTTTTGATATTTGCTATCTGCTTTTCCTGCCCATCTTATCCCGACACATTTTCGATGGAGTATTGTGAGTATATATATGTAAATGTATATATTTTTTTTATATTTGTCAAACCAATTGAAAAGTTGGTGGAACTTTCTGTTGATTTAACACAAGCATGCCAAACAACAGAGGCACAAAGCAAACCCGAGCTATCATTGGGCCTCCCTTTTGTCCGCTTGATTCGGCTGGACTCCCCCGAGGCGCTTGGTAAAAAACTTTAACGGCACAAAAAGAAGCTCGGAGTTTGGAGCTAGCAGCTTATAGCTTGTTGCCTGACCGGTACACATAAATAAAGAATTATATGGTAAATGGCTACTAACAACAAACCGAAAAAAACAAAAACCAGAAAAAAAAAGAAAAACAGAAAAAGTTGAAAAATTATTTGAAAAGAAGAAGTGAAACAATAAACAGCATTGACAGTCAGAAAGCGGAGCAGGGCACGGACAAACACCCAAAGCAGCAGAGGCAGCAATAGCCGGAGTCCAATCCAATAGAGAGTACCAAGTGACCACACAGTGATTTACGCTCATGAAATTGAGCTGTGGCGCAAATTATTTATGAACAAAGCCCCAACACAAAGGAGAAACAATATACAACAATATTTTCTGTATTTGGTCTGCCGAAGATTAAATACCCTTGCAGACCATACACCCCCAAAAAAAAAATCAAAAGATTTTGATTATGATTGTAAGGTAATAAACATCAGAGTTTTTTCTTATTCTTTCAAGTCAAGTTGATGGTTGTTACAAACTTCATCACATATTTGGAGTACCATTTGCTAGGGTATACCGAGCAGCAGGGACAACAAAGAGGCGCAAACGAGCATTGTAATAGTAGTGCAGTTATTGTACGGACCAAGTACTACAACTTGTAGTCGACAGTCGCAGTTGTAGCCAGAATTAGAATCCGTGTCATAGTCGGAGTCGAAATGGAAGCTGGGTCCCTTCTGTGGACAGCTTAGTGGCCGCCGCATTGCTGTGTCGCCTTCGCACAAACTTTTTGCAATATAATTTATAAGCGGCAAACGAGCATGAGATATATATATATATAAAATAATATATTTTTTTTTTAAAAAGCTGACCGACCAACTTTCAAGTTGAAATTCATTGTCAGTGCTTCGTGTTCTTTGCTTAATACATTTTGATTCTGTCAAAAAGTTCACGCCGGGAACTGGGACGGCCACAAACTTATTTACTATCAACCACCTTAAGTATCTTAATTTTGTGCGAACTGTCTGGGACAGCCCACTGTGAACAAACAAAGAATATGTGGCATCTTTTAAAAAAGACTTTTTTCGGTAGAAATAATATTGCTTTGAGTACGGAAAAACAATAATAATAATTTTGTATCCAAAAAATTAAATACCCTTGTAGGCAGTTGTACCCATTGCACAAAATTAGAGAGAGTATACTGGTTTCGTGTAATAATGATAACTAGATAAATTAGAAGAAATCGAAGAGCATTTATTTCTGCTGTTTGTCGCAGCTGTTTGCAGAGAATTTTTTGGTTGGGCACAAATGTGATTACAATAAATACATTATTTGTATGGCGAGCCGCGAATAGAATCCGGTAAACAGTTTATGCAGATGCCCCGGCTATTGTGTTAAAAATTTCTATACAAATGGGGGGAAATAATATCCCATCATATTTATCAATGGAGGCGTTCCTCTTGCGGTTGCTGTTTTATTGTTGTGTAGTTGATATTGTGATGTCATTGTATTCCAATTATTTGAATAGCATTTATAGCGACTATTTTAATTACAGCTATTAAAACCCGTTTTTAACCGCATTTTTATTATTCACTGAAGTTTGCACTTCTAGCTGTAAAATCATGTTAAAGTGTAAATTTCAGCAAGAAGTCGGCAACTTTATTTATTTCCAATTGGTTAGACCAAAAAAAAAAAAAAAAATAAGCAAACAAATTATTACGTATCAAATATGTGAAATTTGACCATGAATTATTCATTATCATTATTTGATATGTTGGATGTTGAGTACATAAATAATTGTATATTTTTAAAAATATTTTTGAATCTATTTATTATTATTATTATCATAGAGTGAAAACCGTATTCACTGAAATTCATTTGATTAAAGCAAAAAGTGAATATGTTTGTGCTGCCTTTTATTGCAAAATAATACGTATTTGCAAATAGATAATGTTCAATAAATATATTTAAAGTTTATTAGTTTTTCGAACTCATTGAATTTATAATTAATTACAATATAAATACGAATATGTGCATGCAATATTTATATAATATATGCAGGTAAATATAAGTTTGTGTGCAATTTAATACTAAATAGAGCCTATTTAGGAATCTTGTGTGCTATTGAAACGGCTTCCAACGCTTTGGCTATGTTTTTCTGTAGGGTCTGATCATCATGCGAACGTATCGCAACGAGCCTGTAGGACCGGGTACAAAGGTTTTCCATAGGATACCCTTGAAAAAGCCAATCTCCTGGCCATATTTGGGCTGAAAGGTGCCGAACAGATTGCTAAAAAAACATGTGCATATAATCAATAATTAATATAAGTACGACAAATAAAAGTTCTCTAGTCGGGAGTATCCGACTAAAATTCAAACACAGACTGCAAAAAACACACTTTAATCTTTTTTTTTTTTTTAAATTTTGAGGCAAGTAAGGAATGCAAAAAAAAAATTATAATAATAAAATTATTAACTAATAACACTGCATCTGGTTTCGAACCTACGACAAACCCTTTTTCTGTTTTCACTTCGTGAACTAGCATAAATAAGAGATTTATTTAATAGGAGCAATTATTTGATGTTTCCGTTTTCCTGACACAGGGTATTTAATACACTGCAAATTTTAAAACTAGGAGACACTTGGGAGCGCTTCTAATGTATAAGAAAAGTCCAATCAAGATTAGACTGCTACATTTCAAGGGTATTTAATCTGTGGCAACACAATTTATATCTGATTTAAGTCAAACAACTGTTGTAATATAATCTGTATAATCGTATTTGTTTTAGTCAGTAAGGTCGGCTTACCAACTTCATTGATTGCATATAATCGAATAAAATGATGAGTGTAATTGAGTAGTTTACCTCTCGAAGCATTCGCGTCCATACCACCAGGCACCCGCGTGGGTGCGTGCACAGTTCTGTCCGTTGTCATCGTTATCCTGGTCAAAGGTGGTGAACTTCTTGCCGGCATGATAGCGCATAGATTCGCCGGCGTCGCCTTTGTAGGTGCCCAGCACATATAGCATATACTTTTCCGCCTCGTTGCCAATGCTGAACAGATCGTAGAGCGCAAAACGCTCTTCACCGGTTTTACTGCGCATTATAATTAGCAGCTCGTGCTCGCCGCTGTTGGTCAGCCGATTCAGCTTATCCAGGCCGATGAAAAACTCCGAGTTAAGCGAGCCGAATCCGGTCTTGTAAGCATGCCAATCCCGATTGAAATCCTCGCTGCCATCAAATCGATAAGCGAACACCAGCCAGCCACCGTCGCGCACCTTCTGATCACAGGTCACATAGAAGGGCTCCCCACCGGTTGCGATCCGGATGAGCACCTGGCCATGTTTTTGATCCAGACAATTGCGCGGTGTCTCATCCTCAGCTCTGACAGCAGGCACGGCATTGGCGACGAACGGTTGAACTGGCAGACTAAAAAAGGTCACGAGAGAAATGAGATACCGATATTTGGAATAAGCTATGGACTATATAAAGAAAAGTTTATACACTTAAGATAAAGACTAAAGACTGAGACTACATATAAGGAAAAGTAACTTAACTTATTTTCAATTTTAATCTTACTTACATGCGAGATTCAAGTTGTATGGCTGACGCTTGGGTTTTGTACTCATCGATAATCTGTTGCAGCTCGTCGATATCCGATCGGAGGGAACGCAGCTCCTCGGTCATGTGCTGGATACTGGGTAAATGGAACTGTGCTATTAGCACAGCATTTTACTTAACTTTCATAATCCTTAAATAAAACTTACCGTGCCATCAGACCGCCCAGTGCAGCCGCCGGACAGCCGCCCGTGCTCTGTAGCGAGGTGTAAGAATTTAAATTTATTAATCACGAAATAAATAATATGCAATATGCACTTACATTATCCACGCGAAACGGCTCAATTGAGTTTTTAACGATATGCGGTATTGGCCTATCGGGCAGCGTTGTTGTTGTACTCAGACAGGCCAAAGCTGTGACCAGTGCTTCCAGTGTCATGCTGGTTAACTGGGCCCAGATCAACACTAACTGGGCTTTTAAGATAGAGTGCTCGCTGTGCTCGCTTCCAGCTCAGATTATCAAATGCGTCGCAATCGACCCTCAGCCAGTGAACAACTGCTGGTTGCACACGAAGCCAGCTTAGAGAACTTGTTTTTTAGCGAGCGAGTGCATTTGAATAAAATTGCATTGATGACCTTTGGCGCTGCTGCGCACTGGTGAAAACAACAAATGAACAGTTTTCGCCACATAAGCAGAGCGCGAACCGAAGCTCAGTATATCTCTGAATCTGGACAGGAGCGTAATGTCGCAAATACTGCAGCTGGACGCGCTGGTCACCATGTTGGCCTGCCTAACTACGACGCACAATGATTTGGCCGATCCGATGTTATCTCTGGACAATGCGGTGAGTCCATATATATATATATATACATATATTAATCTCAGCTTTGGTGGTTGCCAAGACTGAACATCGATGTGCACGACTTGTCTGTCATAGTTGGCTGGATTTTCACATACATACATACAGTGAACTAAAAAACTGTGAAAGATAACACAATTTGTTATAAATTACAGAATTTTCGAAAAATACGATTTTCAATTTTATAAAATTATTTAATTTAATTTTATATCTTTAACTAATTTTTCACAAATTTTCTTAACATTTTACATTACGAATTTTTAGAGTTTTCAAACATGAATTAAGATTTACGAGAGGTAAAATACAAATTAATGAATTTTTTATCGGGGTACGAACTATCGGGATTCGACTGTATTTTCCACTTGAATCTCACACGATATTCATTGTTTATATATATATATTCCACATAGACAATGGGAAGCTGTCCGATTTCAGCGTTCAGCGATCTAACCACACGCATTCAGACGCTCTCCAAGGATATAGCCAGTGCCAAGGAGAAGCTAGGCAGCTTGCAGGAGCAGGTGGTCGATCTGCGTCGCTCAGGTCCTCCCGGAATTGTGCCATCGGCCTCGTTGCCCCGAAGTTTCGGTACGCGCATGTATGTTATCCATTTCAATAGACAAACGAACCACATTGCCAACAGCTCCTCCTAGACTTGATCTGGATCGTCAGGGGCCGTCCTCGGCTGCTGTGCCGACTGTCGTGAACGTGGCAACGGGAGGCGCTCTTGCAGTTCCGGACAGCGAGCCGAGCACGCCGCACAACTGCTTGAAGCAGCAGAAGGGCGTGGTGCGCATCCGTCCGCGGGCCAACATCGATGCGTTCTTTGTGGTTTGCGATCAGAACACACGTGGCGGCGGCTGGACTTTGGTGGCGAATCGGTTTGATGGTAGCGAGGACTTCAATCGCAAGTGGTCCGATTACAAGATTGGCTTCGGGCCACTAACAGCGGAGTTCTTCATGGGGCTGGAAAAGCTGCATCAAATCACCAGCAGCGAAGATTACGAGCTGCTCGTTCAACTGGAGAATCGCAAGCAGGAGCTGCGCTACGCACTTTACGATCACTTCAGTATTGGCAGCGAATCGGAGCAGTATCGCTTAAATGTGTTGGGCAAGTATCAGGGAGATGCCTCCGATGCACTGCGCCAACACATCGGCAAAAAGTTCACAACCCACGACAAGGACAACGATGAGAACGAAAATAACTGTGCCACTGCCCAATCGGCGGCCTTTTGGTATGGCAGCTCCTGTACCCTTAGGTAACTCCCATTTGTCCCAATTGCTATCTATATCTATTATATGTATTTATCTCATTCGGAAGCAATCCATTCGGGCTTTATCAGCGCCTGCTGGAGCGCGATGTCGATGGCTACAAGGGGATTCTGTGGCGCGGCTTCCTCGACGGTCCCAAGGGTTCCCTGAAACTAATGCGTCTGCTGATTCGTCCGCGCACCAGCAGCAGCTAAGAACGTCCAAATACATTAATTAAATACAATATAATGCAATATAATAATAAATGCATTTATTCATTTGAGTAATAGTACAAAAAACAAACCACATAATAATGATAATAATAAGGAAAAATAAATCAATACAAGGTCAAGTAAATCTGCTCTAGTCGAGAGTGTCCGACTAATCGAGAGTCCATCAAATATTCTCTATATATATGTATATATAGTATATATAACAACTTTATGCCCACGAAGCGTGCGATCCATAAATAAATATTATAATTAACTTGTTCAAGTCTCCAACTCGGACAGACAAGACCTACTTGAATCTTGATGCAGACTGAGGAAAAAGCCACTACAAGTTACATGCATTAGCTAAAAACCATTATGCCATGTTATATTAATTTTCAATTATTATTAACTATTATTATATTAATATCTTAAATGTATGACTTCACAATTAGATAGTCCACAAAAAACAAAAAAAAACAAAACAAAACAAAAACCCTGTCTAAATTCGCTTGGCTGCCGATGCTGATCAAGAATATAACATTAATCATTAATCATTGCGTACAGAAAGTAAACTTAAGTTAGATAACTTTTCAAATGACTATATTCTATGCTAGACTTCGTTTAAATTGTCGGCTCCCTCGGTGGTGGATGTCGTTGTGCGGACGGTGGTTGTGGTTGTGGTTGTGGGGTCTTCATAGCCCTTGACTACCAAAGCATCGCCAAACACGGGTTTGAAGAAGAGAACGAAGCGGGAATAACGACGTGCAGAGCCCTAGGAACAAAAACACACATAGTATAATATAATATAATAAAAAATAATAGTTTTTAGCAGAAGTTCGAGGAATAGGGTATGAATGCTGAATAGTCTTTCAATCTTTTGAACGTTTCTTTAATTTAGAATTCTAATAACGTGCGTCCCCGAAATAAGCTTAAAGCTTTCTATTTTTAAATATTGAATAAAACTGCCTTAAAACTTTCAAGGAGTCACGACATAAACCATTTAATTAACTATATTCACAAACGTTGTGTACCTATACACATTAAATACATAAAATGTAACCGAGCACAGATTTTATATTATTTTGTTAATTTGTCTTATTTTTTTTTGCGAAATTTTGATAACCCTTAATAAAAAATTTCATATTTGCGGTTTATCGTTCAGAGCTTTAACCATGCAGCGTTTTTTGTGAAGCGAATAAAAGCACCATCAAAAGCTAACATCGAAGCTTTCAAGGCTGAAAAGCCCATTGGAAAGCAAACATGATTGCACTATGAAACAGCTGCAGCCTTTGTTTGTAAAGTGAGTTGGAGGCGTCCAGCGACGAAAATAACTTTCAAAAATTATTAATTTTAACAGTGTCGGAAGGTGATTTTAAAAAATTGTAGATTAAATGATATTTATTACATGATGTGTAGAATATATCTACATATGGTCTTCACAACGTTTTGAAGAGAATATATATTTGTTTATAAAGCCACTTATCTATAAAAAAAAGAACATATTTTACATATAACTTTTAAATAACACATTTAAAACAGAAAACATCTGCAGTCATTACTTAAATTTATGAGAACCGCGTAGAGCGGCGTACCTCCGAAAATAAAAATAATGGAATAATCTGCGTGTATTGTTAACAGCTTTCTAAATTCTTCATAAAGCCAAACTGGCATGGAATTTAATAACAATCGGACAAGGGTATTTAATCATTTCATTTAACAACGAAAATAACTATTTCTTCTAGTTAATTAAATAATAAATAATAGTATACAATTTGCACGAAAATTCGGGAATTTGGTTTGACTTTAACTTGTTTTTTGACTTACCATAATTAAGCGAGAAAATGCTTGAGAGATTTGAGTGACCGTACGGAAAGTTTTATTGAATAGCTCGTCGGGAAACTGGAATGAGACCGCGTTGCGATCCAGTTCAGGTGCGTCGCTCAGATCTTTACCCCCGGCTCGTGCCCGGCGCTTGGTCTGCTTGTGGCCGACAGAGAAATAGACAAAATGAGAAAAGAAAGAGTTGATTTTGAGTAAGCTGGCTTATAATTGAGTGTTACACACATAGGAGGGAGACAAGGTCAAGGCCACAGACAGCACGAAAACGGGCTGCATTAATTCATTGAAAATTCTGGTTTTTTAGTTTTGGTTTCTTGATTTTGTTTTAATATTTGTGAATACATCGTTGAAATTTCATTCGTTTTTATTTATCGATATTTAGTCATACATACGTAACATATAACGCCAATATTTACAAAGATACATGAACTACAAATTGTAGCGTAAAATTTAACTTATATATTGCCCTGGCGACAAACAATTCGGAAGCGTTTAACAGAATTTTAAACTAATTTCTTAACTACAGCAACGAAAAAAAAATAATAATTATACAAAATTCCAATGTCAATGAGAGATTGCGAGCATCAGAGGAAAACATTAGACAGTTTTGCGCCTCTAGAGTGTGTGTGATGTACATAAATTATAAGACCATAATGCAGAACGGACAAACGATTGTCTTGGCCAGGCCATCCGATTGGCGGCCTGTCAGACAGGTAGCCAGTTAGCCAGTTAGCCAGATACACAGATAGACAGTCGGTGCTATCAATAGCCTGCCTCGTCGGAGTCAGGCGCAGGTGTTGTGACGCCTGCAATGCCGTTCACACCGCCCGACGAACCCTGCAGGATTGGTCCCGAAAAACTCAAAAACTTGGACACCACATTTCCAAGGCCGGCATTCGCGTTCCCGTTGCCCGATGAGGAGCCGCTGAAAGCGGTTATTGTGGTCAGAACGCCAGTCGTCAAATCATTGGCGATGTTGCCAATCGAGCGGATCTTCGGTGAAACAACAGCTGTGATCAGGGTCTGAAAGTCCTTTATTGGCACCGGTGCCTTAATGTCCCACTGCTTGTTCTTCTCAATATTGGAGCGATCCAGCTGCTCAATCACACGCGTCTTAGTATCTAAAAAGTTGTCGATCTTCTGCAATGGAACGTGATTGGAACACAAATATTAATCAATGAATTCTCATTGCGACCATTGGATAAAATACTACTTACTCCAAAGACAAATCCGAGCACGGCATTTTTCGCCTCAAATGTGGCATCGGGCAGTTTTCTTTTGTTGCGTTCGTTGCCAGCGCCCAACACCTCCTAGAATAGAATGGCGAAAAGAGAACACAAAAGAGATTGGCATGGTGACATTGGATTCGCGACAGTTGCCAAAATTGCATGTTTCGGCATGCGCCTTGTTCTTGGCCAAAATCCAGGGCAAAAACTAAACTATCAAAAACCGGCTGAGAACCAAATTGGCTCGAGTTTGTAATGATATTTAGATGCTATTAACCGAATCGCGAGCTGAGCCAGTTACCAAAAGACCGAGCCAAGTCTAAATGACTGTTTATACAAACTGAAAGAACTTTTTGGGAGAGGCCAAGGCATAAACTTGCTATCATTTAACGGTTTACGACAAAAGTATAAATTTTATCATAAATTTTATATAAATTGTTGTTTTTTTTTTTTACAATTTAGACAAGTGCCGAATCAAGGTTTAAACCAAAACCTGAGTTCGAGGACGTGTAAAGCCAGACTTACTTTTTATTTATATGTTTATCACATGATGTATATCATGAATGTATATCATGTCTGCAAGCCTCCAATGCAAATTATTGGTGGTTCTGTTGACGGTTCGCATCAATTTTTATATCAGTTCAACAAATCGTGTTAGAAAAACCACTCGAAGCGCGGCTGGTTAGACTTGACCCAATTACCAGGCCCTAGTCGAAATAAATTAATTTGCATATGCATAAAAACATACACATATATAGAAATATATAGACAGAGCTTATATATTCTAATACCTGACAGTTTAGGTACCTGGTAACGAATAGAGAATCCGGCATTTAAGATACTCGAGCTTGCCCACGTTTAAAATTCACAACGTCATTGCCAACAAAAACAAAACACTCGATATGTATGCATTTCTCGAATGTACAAAGCTCAACTTCACTCATTTTTAAACAAAACGCATGCGCAAAAACCCAAGACATTCAAACTTTGTTGTTGTGCGGTTGGTTTAATGTGCATTTGGATGTGGCAGCATACTGGTAATTAAACGAACCGTTTTTGATGTTAGTCTTTAGCTATTCAAGCCACGAGATGCCAGTAAACACCAGTTGGCCCATTATTACGAACTATATACTTATATCATTTGAACTGATTGAAAAAAATTTCAATTTCTTTCTCTACTCTCATTTATTTCCCTTAATTACCGCGTACAGTCCATATAATAACAATGCAGTTAAATTAGCCGTGATTACGAAAATATGAACACATAAACATTCAAAAAATTTATTAAAATGTACTCGATAACTTGACTAAATCAACACCCTTTTAATAAACTTATTTATTTAAGATTTGATATAAATAAATTTTTATAGATATATCAGTTCTTTTAACATGCCACCAAATGGGGCAAGAATGCCTTTAGTAGATGGTAATTACCTTAGTATAGATACACTAACTATGTAGTTTTATAAAAATTTGTTTTGTTTTTTTTTTTTAAATAATAGGAAAAAAGAGAATTTTACAACTTTTTTTGGGGGCTCAAGTTAGTGTGAAAAAAATCCCTACCCGTCACTGGCTAGTGGCAGTATTTAGCGTCTATTTCGGGAGATTTCGAAATGTAAACGTTGGCGACGTTTGATTTCGATTTCGTTGTTTACTTGTTTTTTTTTTGTATCAAGGTCACACTTTTGAAGCACTGGATGGACTGGTAATTGGTACACCACAGTGCGCTGATCAGATCAAAACAGATCGGATTGAGTGAATACTCTCGACTAGTGGCGGAGAAATAGTACCAGAGGCAAAGTTAGTCGACCACAAAATTAGCAAGCTGCGCAGCTGCGGCTTACACAACAAGAACAACAACAACAGCAACAACATGAGGCACAACAAAAGGGGTTGGCTGGCCAACAACTGCAACAGCAACAACAGCAACAGCAACAACTGCAACAGCAACAGCAACAGCTGCTGGTGGGGCAAAAGGAGCTAACAACAAGTTTGCGCCTCTCGAAACACAATTGCTTCCTAGTTACTGTTTGCAATTCGGTTGGTTTGTTAGTGCTTGGTTACTGTTTTTTTTTATGGATTTTTGTTGGCTACTTTACCTCTGCATTAATGGGATTCAGCTCGGCGGGTTCGCTATTCTCCTGCAGTGCCAGGGCTGGTTCCGCTGGCGCCGATATCGTCAGTTGTGTCATCACCAGCAGCAGCAGCGCCGTTATGCATCCCGATGTGAATCGCATTGCGTTCGTTGGCTTTTTGTTATTGTTGGTTTTTGGTATTTGGTACTGTAATTGTCCTGTCGCCTGCTCAGATCTGGCGCCGCATGCAAATCATATGAAAGAAACAAGCAAAAGGTGGATAGGTCAGTTCTGGTATTTCCAGGCGACACACACGGCGAATGCGCAATGTCGCATGCGACCTTCGGCTCACTGTGGGGCCCTCTCTATAAACATATATGTATATATACACACTAGGTACTATATGGGCACGCACCAACTGAATTGTAGTGAATACGGTTCGCCAGCCAGCAATTGGTATGCGAAAACAACAGCAACACACAACAGCAACAGGGCGCACAACAACTACAACGGGGCAAAAGAGGCGAAACTTTTTGAGCAGCTGCCGCAGATATGCGATACTAGCACGTTCACTAACTTTAAGCAAATGACTGCAGACGAAAGTTACTTCAATGATTTAGCAGTGGCCAAAAATCGGTTACACAGCCAAAGCGCAGTCGTCGAGCTTTTGCAGTCGACGTCGGCGTCCGCATAGACCTCGTTTGGCCAACAGCCAAAAAATACAGACAACAAATATACATTCGGCAATATATGTACGATATATGTATATGTATTCATGATGCATACATACACAGTTACATGCATGTATTGCTGCACGATTGTCTATATGCATATACGACGTGTACACATGTACACAAAATGGAAGACTGACAAAAACCGAATTGAATTTTATTACGCGCGCGCGCTCTCGCATAGGCGTCAATGGCTTAGCAGCAGCAACAACAACAGCAGCAGCAGCAACAGCAGCAGCAACAACAGCGATATCAGTATGCAAGGTGGCGTCAGCGTTGGCGTTGACGCAGGCGCAAACTGAGACGTTGACGTCGAAGTTGACGCCGACGTTGCGTTGAAGCTGTGAACACGTTTTGAGCGCAAGTTTCAACAAAACTACTCAATAAAGTGCAAAAGTTGGAACGGCCCGCACCAACAACAACAATACACACAATAAGGCTTAAAACCCTCTTAAACTTGTTGCAGTTGTTATTGTTCGTTGCTGCTGCTTTTTGTCATGCTCTTTTAATTTGTACTTTTGATTTTTAATTAAAACACAAGTGTGTTTTGTAAACATAAATTACGTATGCGCCATGTTTAACGCCATTCTTTTGCACAGCAATTTCAATGAAATTTTTCCTTTACACCACATAATTTTATTTTATTTGTAACATGGCATTTTCGAAGCAAAACAATTCCTCAACGGGAAATTTTCGGTTACCGAAAATTATTTTAGGTTTTGGTTCAAACCCTCGTTCGTAACATGAGATTGCATTTAAAAGGAGAAATATTTTATTTTAACAATATGAAAAATGGCGTTTACCTTTATTTTAAATAAATATTCAGGCAATATAAATTTTTCAAATTAAAATAATAGTTTAAATAGTTTAAATTCTTAATATCCGATTGCGTTTATACTAACAGACAGACATTGCAAAAAACCAATATACTCCTATGCTTCATAAACGAGTATAAAAACAGGAATAAATGCTAAACTTTGAGGTGCCGATTATTATATACCCTTGCAATACGTTATACGTATACGTAATATAATATATTGTGCATACATTCTAAAAGTCTGCAGGGGTATTTCACATTCAACCTATTAGCTTAAATTTATGATATATTTTAATTGTTCTTTTTTTCTTCTGTTAAATATACAGTAATTATTTAATTTTAACAGCTTCGTGACTGTATCCTTCACCAACTTTGATCTAAACAATCGGTGCATATATTTTATTACCCATTTTTAATGGGTACCGAGTATAGTAGTCAAGTTTTGTGAGGTGAACCGAGCAGAAAGCAGGTCAATAAATTTGAAAATTACAAAAGCATGGCTGCAAATAATGCTAACAAAACACGAGAGAATATTTAATCGTTTCGATGATCTCTGGCCTGGCCACCGTGTAAACAATATCTAACAAAGTTCACTAAATTAATTGGATTTTTATTGGCATTCAAATTAGCAAGCAATTGGCCGACAAATCACTGTCAATTCTTTTGAAATAAATTATTAAATTAATTGCACCACAGATCAGCATTGAATTAAATCTATCAACAATCAAACCTAGTTAGAGTGCTCTAGTTCCGAATGCCCGACTCGATGGTACCCTATATTGTGGGTTGAATATATACGAATGCATAATATACATTAAATACCAGTCAAAAGAATTAAAGAGACCATTTTGAAATGCTTACTAAGCTAGATTGTAATATTTTAAATTCTTATTTTACTCATTTCCATTCATAGTCAAAATATTATGTAGAAATATTTTTGCTTATATTGTAAATGCAATTTGTTATTATGCAAATGAATTTGAATTTACATTATTTACACAAACGCAGTAGAAACTAAAAGGTAACATGAATTTCTAAACAAAAAAATCATAAATACATCTTTTGATAATCATAAAGGCTTAACAACATACGTTCAGATATGGACAGACATACAGGTGAACATACCGATATTTCTGGAAACCAATATACTCCTTTATTCAGTTGGCAATGGAGTATAAGTGTATTTTTTGCATCCACTGCATTGACATACGTGAAGCAACAGACCACAGAAAAAAATAAAACAAAAGCGGAAGACTTTGTTGTTTGTAGGTCGCAAGGTCAAACCAGTTGGGACAGACGCCAGTCGAGCTTTAATGTCGATGGCAAAGAATCTGTGCAGCAGCTGCAATGTCCTAAAACTCGACTGGGCTCAGTGCGGTTGGGTGCCTTTTACTTTTGGCCTGCTTTACAGTGGCTTAATTAACTTTCAGTTTTTGCCACCTCAACGACACTTTTAAGGCCATCAATATTTAAAGCATATTTAATTCAATTGGATGCGCTTCAGCTTCAGCTTTAGCTTTAGCTTTCAAAGCCGCAAATGGGATACGTAAACCTAGACTGAACCATCCAAACTAGTTTCTGTTCTTGACATGAAACTTATATTTTTTAATAAACAAGTGACAGTGCAATAGTTGGGAGTAACGAGGCTATACTATTTTATACCCTTTATATAAAAAAACCAAGTGAAAAAATTCATAAAATTAAAACTTATGTAGAAAATATATAATAATTAACAAAAAAAATGTTGGTATATGTCAGACTCCCCATCCATCTCTATTAAGGTTCCAATCTTATACACACATTTATATATATTTTTTTTTTTTTTTTTTGCAGCAATCATGAACCAGGATACCCCACACATAAGTATTAAGTTACCCCGTTTTCCGGTAATAAATTTATATTGATTTTCAGATAAGATTTGTGAGCATAACTGAGAGAGATATATAGCTGATTAAGTCGAAGATGCTTCCTTCAGAAAGCCATTGCATAATCTTTTACCCGTTTTCGTTGGGTACAGGGTATTAAAATGAATGCCTTGGCAAAAATGATAGTTATGTGTGTTTGCAGCAACATTGCACATTGACTATGAAAATTCAATTACTGTCACTCAGGCGCCTCAATTATGTGGAGCCCATAATAACCTGCAACGCCACTTAGTGGTAGTTGCATTGGCCAATCTCCTGTTGTTGTTTGCCGTTTCGCATTCGTGTTTGGGACTGGGTCTCTGGCTAACTTTAACGGCTGCGGCTGCGGCTGCGTCTGCGGCTGACATGCAAATGGGCCCTGGGACGGGTGGCTCCACATGGCAGCAGCGAGACTCGCAATGTATTTTTATGAAGCCGTTTTAACTAATCTGCTCACTTGTCATACATACCCGTACTTGACATGGCCAAGACTCCAACGCCGCTCAATTTGTTTTAATTGCCGCAACGGCGCGACAACGCGTCGTTTTCACGCTCCCCACTAACCAGTTGGTCTTCCACATAAAAAAGCATAATTGCGACGCGGCTGATAAGCGCGTCCTTGCGCACATTGTTGGCCTGGTTTTAATATATATATATGTATATATATATATATATCGCTATGCGTGCGGCAAAAGTTAATTGTGCAAATGTCAATTGGTCGACGACGGGTCACTTGCACTACGCACACACACACACACACACACTCTTTCTATGGGTTTATGATTCACAAAATGGCATCGTAACGATGCATGTTCACATTCATAGGAACCCAGCCATACATATGCATGAGAGCATTAAATGTAAAGTAGCTGCATCTTGTTCTCCAGAGGCTCGTTTGTCAGTTGTTACAGCTCACAATTTAACATTGCTTAATGTGCAGTCTGCTTCTTCTTCGTTGGTGCTGTTGTTTTTGGGTTTATTGTCGGGCTGACGTTCAAAATGATTGTCATTATGCATTATTCACTTGTTTATTAATGTCACATGCTCTCAAGTTCTTTAATGTGTTGCGATATACGACATACTCGTACTTTGCTCGGATCCATACCTCATGCAGTAAATATGGATAATGACTATCCAAAAGCGGGTCCATTAACTAACGATTGGCCCATAGCGACCACAAGATCTTTGCATTTACCAGCATGACCGACATGACAAGATCTCAGTTAACTCTTACTGTCTCTTTCAGTGCTCGCTAAAAAAAATCTGCTAAATTTGTAAACCTATTGATGACTGTTGCGATTCAGATCTATCCACCATGTTTGGGGCAAACAAGCAACATAAAATCAACTCAAAGTTAAAACGATTGAAGAGCCTTAAGATCTGCATGGCATTAATTGTTTATGCAACTAAGTTAACAAGTTAACAATGTGTAGGGAATTTAAAGTTAGAGTGGTATTAAACTAAAATGTTATGGAAACTATATCGACTATATAAATTTTTTAGCAAAGAAGGTATGGTGCAGTCAGATATACCCAACTACAACATTTTTCTTTTTTTTAAGCATATGTTTGTGGGGTGTTATTAGAACCTTCAAATTAGTTTATACATAACTAGAGTATTTTCAATAAAAAATGTTCGATAAAAATTAAAAAAAAGGACAGCAAAAAGCACACATTTAAATGCCTGGAAAAAATATTTATTCAAAACTAATGTACTTTAATTACTTGTGCTTAAAAAGATGTTCGACTGCATTTTATGGCAATTCCCACAAAGGGCAAAGAATCCTTTCAGTTAACAGTCACCAAAGTTTTATGGCCTTTGTTGAATTTGACATTTTAAAACACATCATTCAATATCGTCAAAAATAGACCTATGTCAATCCGGACTCGATGTCAATTCTTGACTTTAATTCACTTCAATTCGGATTTTCAGCAAATTGTTGAGAGTTTGGTCCTTGTTAGACTCGCTCTCATCCTAAAACTGGTTGTTCGAGTCAGAATTGAGCAACTTGGATGTCGAGGGCGTCTGTCAAGCTAAGAAATAGTACAAAGTTATTCTAAATTTAAGTGTCTTAAGCACGCTTGAGTCGAGTACTTTTGATTGCTAGTAAAGTTGTGGCTTTGTTTCGAGCTACCTATTAAGATTGTTTATTGCATTATTTTTTTGAAGCAATCTCAGCATTGCTGTCACAAAACAACCTTCGAAAAGTTATCGCTGCGTTATTTATACTGAATTATCCAAACAAGGCTAGCGCACGCCCCGATTAACAACAGATTGTGCCCCATGGCGAATAACGTATGCACATATAAATACACATTTTACAAGCAATATTACTGACTGGTTGTAATTATTGAACTTTAAGCAAGTTAAATACGCAAGACCGGACTAAGCAGCATTGAAAATTCTAAACTAGCCACATCTAGTTAAAATTAATCCGTAAATTAAATAAAATGCAACTCTTAATAATCTATAATAAACGAATCAGAATCAGCGCTAATCGGGAATGCTCAACTCTCAGTAACCCTGCCCTTCTAAACAGAAGCATACAGCGGCTGTGCTTCTTCTTCTAAATGAAACATATAAAACTTTCAACAATTTGAACGCGGATCAAAATGTGCATTTAAGCCAAAATGCTACAGAAAGCCCATTAAATAACGCCTGTTGCCCTAATAATCCAAGAAAACAAACTGGATATTCAATAATTTAAAAATTAAAAAACAAAAAAAAACGTATTAAAACGTATCAAATATACCTTTTTCTGCCTGATGCATACAGTTGAACCAAACTACTCTACAATTTTTTGCCCATTTTCAATGGGTATAGGTTATAAAATGCTGTGCTCTGTCAGTGCTCTGGTTAATGTTGGCACGCCTATTTTAATTAAATCCGAAATGCCGATTGGGATCAAGTATATTAAAAAATTTTGCTCTGGTCTCAAAAGCAATTTTAATTACAATTGGTAAAAAAAAGTTTTTCATGCGACAATAGTTTCTTAGCTGAAAGTCCAGTTCGCACAGAAGCTGACAGACGGAATTTTAACTTAGCTCGTTGCTTTATGGATGTTAACAGCATCAATTTTTTTCACTTTTAGCCTGATTTTTTACCATATTTCAATGAAATCTTATAAGTTAATAGGCGCTTGAGGCACCTTTTCGCTAAAGCTGAAGACGACAGCTGAAGATTAAGTACCCTTGCACACAAATAACAGAAAAAATTCTATATATTTGCACACTATTGATCACTAAATCTTATATAGAAATATAATATTCATGATACACATACATTATATTCCATGCAGCTATTCCATCCTGTTGAATTTCAATAGCTGTTGACAATACACGCAGAAGTTATTCAAGCAAATTTTGTCCGCCAATTTGGACCCCTCTATGCGATTCTCATTAGATGATGTATTCAGTTATTTGTGTTATTTAAAAGGCACTCTCTCTCTCTCCCTCTCTGTCACTAGAGTTGCCTGTATATAGTCTTGCCTGAATATTGCATACATACACAAAACCTCACTTCTTAACTAGGAGAGTTCATTCAAATCTGTAGGTATGTACAACCCAAGCGCAAGAACATATTGAACTAAATTTGATGGATCCAGCTCTTATATATTCAATATATTCCAAAAAACCAAGTCTTAAAATCGATATTTATCGGTATCGATATCGATAAATGTGGTAAAATAACGGAAAAAAGAAAGAGTCAGCTTGCTTTGAAAAATCATAGTCGGAAAACTTAGCTCTCTAACTTTTGTAATTGTCGAGATCGCTGCTCTCTTACAGACCGACAAGAATATGGCTGGAGATACTCCATTTTGCCAGTTACCTACATTTTTACACAACCATATACCCTGTTTAACGAATTTCTAGAAAAATCTTATTTATATCTGCAAGGCAATTTAAATCATCGTCAATTTGGCATGTGCTAAATTAAAACCCCACCTTTTGGGTGTAAGCTGGGGGGTGATAATCGTGTGTTTGTTAATTAATTAATTAATTAATTTCGAGTCGAGACTATCTTCAAGTTCTTATTAATGCTGTTTTCAAAGTCGAGTGTATAAATTTTCAGTGCGAATTTTGAAATTAGTTGGCTTGTAGGCAAATTTGTTGGGGAAATGAATGCTTTTCAGTTCACGAGCTTTGCCATACGAAATGATGGGAAAATCAACAATGGCTAAATGCGGATTTTGACGTTCAAAAATTAAAACATGCAAGTATAACTTGTGCTAAACTGCGCTAAATATTTCATAATAAACCAACTAGATTTACATAATGCAAAAGCAAAACAAACGCAATTAACAACATACGAATTTATATATGTAGGTATCTAAAGGCAAAAGCTAAAAATCATTGTTTTATTTCCAATTTGATAAGTTTGCAGTAATTCAAACATTGATTTGCATAATCAATTTAGGGCCATATGAAAAAAATTGAAAAAGAAATAAAAACATTTATTACGAAAATAAAGCTATGAAATGTGTTAAAACGGTCAATAAACTTATTGACCGACTTATGCCGACGCACAGCCCGCACACACACACACACACATACAGGCATACTAACTACTATAGCAGACAAGCTGATATACCTGTATAGGAACGCCCCCTCGCTAGTTTGCCTTCAACGCGGGCAGCTTGTGCTCCACTTTCATGGCATTTACTTTCGCTTTTTATATACACACACACACAGAGAGTGTGTGCGTCTGTGTGTGTGTGTGTGCGTAAGTGTGTGTCTGTGAGTACTCATCGCCTTAATATGATGCTTTGTTTCAGTTCAAATTGTGTCGACGGCTTTTTCCGCTGCGGCTGCTGCTGGTCTGCGGTTTATCTTGATTTAAGCCATCGCAATCGGGCCCAGTCGACCCGACGAGCGAGCCAAACGCACAGTTTCGCAACGACCTTGAGATTGTTACCGGTTTCTTTAGGCCAACCAAAACGTCTTTTTGTTACACTGATCATATTTATATATTTATATGCCTGTATTTCTCACTGTGTGCGTGCCCGTGTATTTACCCGCGCAAGCTGTGACTATCTTTGCCAACTTTGACTTTTAATCGTGCTCATCTTCACCTCTTTAATATTAACTAATAGTTGATCTAATATAGTTTTATCACGACATTCGTTTTTGAGATCATACATGTTTTCATACATATATATACAATTTATACATTATATTCAGGGGTAAAACATATCATCATTCAACGCGATATTAAGGCCACAGAGTTAAGATTTATATTTGTTCACTTTTTTTTTTAAGCTTCGCCCACTTAGGTGTGGAAAAATCAGATAAACGTATATTTTGATGAGCTGATGAGATGTTGAGATGCATGCAATTTTTTCGACTACCCAACTCACAGAGTATTTTTGTAAGTTTTAAAATAAAAATATAATTCAATTGAATAAAACTAAACTAATGCTAAGAAACATGGTAAGAAAAACACAAAATGTCATATTGATTGCCGTGAATTAAATGTTCATAAATTGTAGTTATTTCTAAGCAGTAACTGGATGCAAAACGTGTAACAGCAGCTTAAATCCGTAGAAAACTCTCTTAATGATCATTATAACCTCAATGTAATTTTGGATGCATCGACTTTTTTTAATTTTTATTGATCTATCATTCAAAGAGCTCGTCTGTAGTCTACTTGCGAAATTTTTATATTCGATTTAATATTCGAGTCAAAAATATTTCGGCCATGACCGGGAATTTGGCGAAAGTTTGGGCCATCCACAGTTGTAGAGCTAGAGACACCAACTGGTTCGGCAGATTGCTAATGATCTCTACTTACGGTCTAGATACAGTTTATAGCCATCCCCACAAAAATGCATATTTGCTAAAGTCACAACATTGAGGTCACAGTTCACGGAATACTGTGCAGCCAGTTGCATCCATATGAAAATGGGTAAAATAAGATATAATAGAGTTGTGAAAATGTGTTTATAAAGCTGAAGAAAGCATAGCCAACCTCATAAATCACTGTACTGTGCTGGTCATATAATTAGGTAGACTTAGTTTTGCCTTAATTTATTTATTTTAACAATTGTGTAAATTAAAACCAGTTTTCTTTTAAAAATATTTTTTAAAAAAATCAATGTTTTTGATATATAATTGAAAATTTCAATTTCAGTTTAGATCATTTAATCAACATCTGAGCTGAGCGTACGTTAATGAAAGTTTATATGCATTCATTGGCTGGGATTTCTACTTTGGTGTTTCAACAGACGTATGAGTTATTAATAAATATATGTTAATCAGAGACGTAACCCGCATACACTTATATACACTTTGTGTTTGCAATTTATATTATAGGTTTGTATTAAGATTGCTAAAAGCATTTTCTTTTTCTCTTTTTCTTTTCTTTTTTTTTTTTTTGGGTGTTGCAACACGTTGAAAGTGACACTTGTGTTGTTGTTGCTGCTGCTGCTGTTGTTGCGCTCGCTAATAATGCAAACTTAATTAAGGCTGACCCATTCCCAAAGCTCTGTTAGTTGGCGAGTTCGTTGACTGAGTCATTTGTTTTTGGCTTATGCACACACGACCAATACTTTGGCTTTCGTCTGATTTTTGTTTTTCACGAATTTATATCAAATTTCTATACAACAATAAACACAACTTACCGTATTAAAAACAATTTCACTACTAACTGGCTAGCATTCAAATTCTTGCATTAGACTTGTGTTTGCCTTTACACACTAAGAATTCAGATGGCAAAGCGAAAACGTTCGTTAGCACTTGTAAAAACAAAAAAAAACAATAAAAAATACGAAAAAAAAAATAAATTCCAAGGCAGTCCGGAATGTCACTTGGTCTTGTGAAAGATTCACGCGTAACTGAAACAGCTTCATACGCAATGCGCAAGTCACAAAAAGCTAAATAAAAAAAAGATCGAAAAGAAATATGTGAAAAAGAAAATGCAAGTTTATAAAGCTCCCCTGCAGCCAACCCCGCTGCCAACACACATACGACATGTTACTTTCAACGTACAAAAAGTAAGTAAAATATGCGCTTCGTTGACCAAAGCAGTTGATTTAGAGAGCGACAAGTGTCTGTGCAAACGCGAAAGCCGATGGGGAACGAATGCACAATATATATGTATATATATATCTATATATAATCGAACCGTAAAATACGTAAGAAATTGAACGTTGGAATGGTCGGGCAATATCAGAAACTCAATGGGTTTACGAATGGTTTTTGAATGAAGCAAAGTACTCGATTCAATTTGTATACCCAGTAGAAATGCGCGAAATCAAAAGAGATAAGGTATATCAACTTTAATTCACTGATATACATATATATCTATCAATCTATCAAAGCTCAAATTGTATTTTTTATAAATAATATGTTGCAAGTTGGGCACATTGTATCCACCAGTCGGGCACTCCCGCTTTAGCTTATTGTTTTTCAGTTGGGTTTGACGGTAAACGACTTCCGTAAATTTCAACTTCACCGCACAACCCGCAGTTGCTGACCTAACCCAATGCGCAGTTGTAAGTGCGAGCGTGCTTAAGCACAAGCAAAGGTCGTAACTTATCTTGGTCAGTCAGGAACTCGGTTCAAGCAGGTTTTTGCGATTCTCGTTTCTTATACACCAACAGAGAGAATTATAATTTATTTACAATACCCGGTTTTTGATCTCCCAGTTTTGAAAGTATCTGCATTAAAATTTTACATTTATTAGCCAGGTTCGGTAAGATTGCACAAAAAGGTATAGGAAATATAATTTAAATATTTAATTTGCACCGATATTCAAATATATGTTTATTGCTAAATCTTGCTTTGCTTTCTTGTTTTCATAATTGTTGCTTCCTTCAGTGAATTTCACTTGAGCGTAACACACACTTTTTCCTAACAGTAATGATATAGAAAACAGTTTAGATATGCCCAAGCAGCCGTCTTGCATCATCCATTCAAAGCCCACTAAACTGGCCAAATGTCCAACTTAAACTCGTCACGGCTTACGCACACCCCAAAAACCCGGTAAGACGGTAAGACCTGGCTAAAAATGCAGTGTCACACCTGCCCAAAAGAGTGGTTTACGCTTTCTTCACCGTTCAAGTGGGTTTACGTATTACTGGTTTATTTCTTATAAATAATATAAAAAAAAAAAAAAACAAACAAAGGTTTTCAGTGCGTAAAATGAAGATGCGGCTTCCGATGCGATTTCGCTATATTTCCCTCCACGATCTGCTTATGGCTGACTTCATGTGATGACCGCTGCTGCTCGAGAATAATCCCGTGGAGGCGCTCGATGCACCGCCCGAGGCGCCAAGCGATGCATTTAGCAGCAGCCCCAACGCGTTGCTGACCAAGTGCGCGGTAATTTGCTTGACGAATCCGCCGGAATCGAAGCCGGAGCCATGTGATTCCTTTGGCTTTGGGCGCAGCCTTTCGCCGCTGCCGTGACGCTCCTCAGGCTCCTCTTCGGGTGGTCGGAATTTCGACTCGATGAAACCGGTAAAAAAGTTTTTGGTAAACGTCAATGGCTGTGGGGGTCCTTCATCCTCCGGATCCTGCAAAGAGAACCAAAAACGTGGTTACAGCTTATGCGATTGAGGCCATCCGGCATGTAAAACAGGGTTAGTAGCACAGTTAGAAACGTTTTAAAGGGGCTAAAATAAATAAAGCATAAATACTGCGCTCAAAGCGGCCAACACGGTGCCCACAAAATTGCCCAGAAACTGTCCGTTATTGATCTGCAACAAGAACAAAATATATTAGGTTTATTTTAACTTCGAAATTGGATTCATTCCGTGGAAATCTCAGACCTACCGCTCCGCCGCCGCCGGACAGGCCGTCAAACGCCGTACCCACATAGTTACCCAGGACAACACCAAAGTTCTTATTACCCGAGAGCAGACCGGACAGGAGCGATGTGGCTGTACTAATCAACGCCTCGATATCCAGACCGCCCGGCTGTTTTAATTTGGATACAAATAAGCAAATGGTCACAATTGCATTCAGTTCGCATTTCAAATTTCAAAGTTCAAAGCTTACGCCAAACAGCGTCGAAATAACACCCGTTAGGGCGCCAATCAATGCGCCCACGTCCGAGCCGCCCTCGCCCTGCGATATACAAAATGCATTTATATTATGCGGCAGTTTGTCTTCCACTCGCTTTTCCACTCACCCCACTCAAACTTCCAATGATGCCAACGAGGCCGCCGCCACCGCCTCCGCCTCCGCCGCCAACAGGGCCGTCGTCATCGTCATCGTCGTCGCCACCGAAATCCGAAGAGCTGTCAACAGCCTCCTGGTTGGCATTGCCCTTCGGCTTGGACATAGCTGTAACATTTCGCGACTTAAAACGCGCATTAATGAGCAATTATTTGGGAGGAAACAAAGGTGCTATAAAAGAGAACTTTTGATCATAACGTGGCCAAAATATTGGGCGAGTTTGAGTTCCAGCCGAGAAATGTTTTATTTTGGCATTCTTCCAACTGCAACGGGACAGCTTGCAGCTCTGTAGATCCTCATTAAACTTATCTAACTTAACTTAAGAATAGGCTAAGAACCTGATTACTGGTTTACTGATTACAATTAATTTCATGAATTCTTGACAAACTTTTTCGTTTCTAACCATTTTTTTTATAAAATTTGAACATACATCCTTAATTTGAATATATGTATATTTTAAATTGTTTTTCAAGTTTTGTATTGATCATGTATTAAAATAAACTACAAAAATTTAACTAGTGCATTTTTCTGCTTTTTTTTTTAAACAAATTTGAACATAACTATTCTTTAAACAAGTTGGCCCAGATTTAATCAATTTTGGGTTACTATAACATAACATATGGCATATGTTTGTTTTTTAAACATTTTCTAACCAGAGTATAAGCCATGTTAGCGGCTCTTCAAGCAAAACAATCAGTTAGCAACATCGGATTGCTGTACAATGCAACTCAAATAGGAAGAAGCGGTTTAAAGTTATGTTTTTGTGTGAAAACACAGATCTTTTTATATATATATCAAATGTCTGCTTAATGTTTTTAAAAGTTAGTTAATGCTTAGCATCCTGAACACAAGGTTTTTTTTTTGTTTTTAATTTTTTATTAGTTTAGTTTTTTTGCAATGGGTAGAGACTTTAAACTAAAGAAAAACTGGAAATGAATACTCAATTATTGTCGGCACATTAACAATTTGCAAATCTCTAGCTTTTAGAGTCTACAAGATAGTGGTTTATACAGATAAATGAACCCCATGCTGATCACAAATATATATTTTATTTATTATTGGCTGTCATGACCTATCTATATCTAAAATCTAATTTATAGGATTTAAAATCACTCAAGAGGTTAGTCACACTTTAAAACGTAGGATAGTTCAAATCAAATTCGCATACTCACATCCTTATCCAGCTCATCGAATTCGTTTTTCGGCTGATTTTCCTTACTGCTGTCACCGTTTTTGTCAAACGTTTGATCCAACAGATTGTCTCGAAAATCATCCTGCGTATTCACAATTGGTTGGGTTCAAAAAAAAAAACTCAGAAAACTCTACACAGTTTTTGCAGTTGCGCTCACCTCTGACAATATGGACTTGACCGGGTGCATTTGCTCAGGTTCGCGTTTCTGATTTTGTGCAGGAGTTTTTTCGTTTGCTGCCCGCTTGTGCAACACCTTTTCACTGGCCGTGGCTAACGGTCCGCCGGCCGTGGCATGTTTGATAAGATGCTTCAGAGCCCGCTCAATTTTGGTGTCCAGCTCGCTCCTCATCTGTGGCACCTGCTGCAGAATGTGCTGCCGCAGCTGACCCACCCGCTCGCCCACTTGTGCCTGTCCTGCGGATGTCTCGAGGCGCTGCTGCTGCTGCTGCTGATCCTTGAGTACAATGTGCAGCTCCTGGCGGAACTGCTGCTCGCTCTTGTCGTTGCTTAGCAGGTCCATGGCGCTGCTGAGAATGTTGATAGCTTGCTGATCGCGCTCCATTTGCTGTTCGATGGAATCCACTTTGGGCAGTATTTTCTCGCTCTGCTGTGTGGCAGACTGCTCGAGCAGCTCCTTGATTTGCTGCACCAGATGCTGTTCCATCTGCTCCTCCGCCTGTCGAGCACCATTGAGCAGGCCCAGCCCAATCAAAGCGCGCAGCTCCTGAGCGGGCAGGATGCGCTCCAGCCTGCGATAGGCGCCAGTGGCACGCAGGTACTCCACTTGCAGTTTCCTGCCACTGGGCCGGGCGTGGGTGCTGCTGGAGCAGGAGCAGGCCCAGATGAACAGCACCAGCAGCAGCAGCGCCTGGGAGCGCCTTGTGTTCTCCATGTCGTGCGTTACACTAAAACTACGGCCAGGAGACTGACGCACTTTATATAGCAATCAATTGTGGCAGCCAATTTTAATGACATATCATTGCGATGCGATTCATTTACATCCAATTCATTGGACGTTACAACTCCGTTCAATTTTTTTTTCCGCTCAGTTTCACGTGGGCGTATCACTAACCCCCCCTCCTCCCACCACACCCCGCCCTGCCCTCGCTTTGGGGCACTCTTGCTTCATTGGATAATCGTTTAAAGTTATATACATATTGTATACCTGGTAAGTCAGTGATCCATGTCTCTATTTGCTTGCAGTCCAAGATACGCTAATTTCCTCAAGTGTAATAATACTACCATGTTTTACAATTTTCAGATTTTCTGTATTTTCAGTCAATCACATCTTGATACATTTTTATGTAATAATTGTTTGAATAAAAACAAACTAAAGTATTTCATACATTTTATTAGCATTTCTATATCATCAAAAATTGCTTCTTTGTTAAAATGTGTGAAATTTTTATGTTTAAAGAAAATTTGTTACTTGCATACATAAATTTTAGTGGACTATATTAGAAAAGCTTCTTGATTGTTCTCTAATCTGGGGAGCTCTGTTAAGTTTATTTTCTTTGATGAAAAAATGTAATTAACAAAGATAGGAGTGCTTAGAAGAGCCAAATTTTGGTGTCATTAAATTTTTAATGCTATCTCATTAGACTTTAAATTTGGCATAAAGGTGTAAGTGCTTGAATTTGGATCTGGGGGAATAAAGTCAACTACCCGGTTCCATAAAAGACACAAAAATGAGAGCTCAAGTGTCAAAATTAGTTATTTCTATATACTCTTTTAAAAGTGATAGAGAGCATATTAGTTTTATGCGATACCCGTGCTGATGTCCGTATAGACACAAGTTTTGCAGCCAGATACTTCAAACATGAACTACACATTTTATAACTCACCGATGAAAAAGCCAAGAAAATCGATTAAATATCCACTAAAAAATTGTTTCAAGAGAGTATTTAGCAGTCTGTTGTACCCGACTGCAACGCTCTGGTGCAGCTTCACCTGGTGCTAATCACCTTCATCCAGGTGAAGCTACCACAGGTAATTATTATCAGCCAGTGCGATTACATTTGACCTTGTGATCATGAAGAAATGGAAGCTATTAGAAGCAGATAATGACAACATTACATCTGACCAGCCTGTCAAAAGGCCACGCAAATATTCAAGCTATGTGTTAAGGCGTGCAATTCCAGATAGTTCATGTTTTTAGTATTTGTCCGAAAGCGAGACCCCCTCAAAATCAACTTAAATGTGATTTTTATACATTTTTTGACAGCCACAATCGATTAAAAATATAAATTCGCATTTTTTAATTTTGAAAAAAAAATTTTTCAAACCAAAATGTCATTAAACATGAAAATCGGTTCACTTTTGTCAAAGTTATGGGGGTTTCAATTATGGGAGCTAAGGATCTGAGAGCTTTACAAGTCAAAAATTTTGTCCATTCTGACATGATTTTTGACCAAAAATTTGACCCCCTCAAAATCAGCTTAAATGTTATATTTTATACATTTTTTGACAGATATAATCGATTAAAAATATAAATTCGCATTTTTAAATTTTGAAAAAAAAATTTTTTCAAAAATGTATAAGGGGGGAGTACATGATATTTTGACCAAAAATTTAAAAAAAAAATGTATTTTCAAAAATTCATATATTTTGAATGCAGAATGAATTTTGATGATAAATCATGACCAAAATGTCATCAAACATGAAAATCGGTTAAGTTTTGTCAAAGTTATGGGGCTTACAATTATGGGAGCTAAGGATCTGAGAGGCTTACAAGTCAAAATTTTGTCTATTTTGGCATGATTTTTGACCAAAAATTTGACCCCCTCAAAATCAGCTTAAATGTTATTTTTTATATATTTTTTGACAGCCACAATCAATTAAAAATATAAATTCGCATTTTTAAATTTTGAAAAAAAATTTTTTTCAAAAATGTATAAGGGGGGAGTACATGATATTTTGACCAAAAATTTCAAAAAAAATGTATTTTCAAAAATTAATATATTATAAATGCAGAATGAATTTTGACGATAAATCATGACCAAAATGTCATCAAACATGAAAATCGGTTCAGTTTTGTCAAAGTTATGGGGTTTACAATTATGGGAGCTAAGGATCTGAGAGGCTTACAAGTCAAAATTTTTGTCTATTCTGGCATGATTTTTGACCAAAAATTTGACCCCCTCAAAATCAGCTTAAATGTTATTTTTTATATATTTTTTGACAGCCACAATTGAATAAAAATATAAATTCGCATTTTTAAATTTTGAACAAAATTTTTTTTCAAAAATTTATAGGGGGGGAGTACATGATATTTTGACCAAAAAATTCCAAAAAAATATATTTTCAAAAATTCATATATTTTGAATGCAGAATGAATTTTGACGATAAATCATGACCAAAATGTCATCAAACATGAAAATCGGTTCAGTTTTATCAAAGTCATGGGGTTTTCAATTATGGGAGCTAAGGATCTGAGAGGCTTACAAGTCAAAATTTTTGTCTATTCTGGCATGATTTTTGACCAAAAACTTGACCCCCTCAAAATCAGCTTAAATGTTTTTTTTTATACATTTTTGGACAGCCACAATCGATTAAAAATATAAATTCGCATTTTTAAATTAAAAAAAAAAAAAATTTTTCAAAAATGTATAAGGGGGGAGTACATGATATTTTGACCAAAAATTTCAAAAAAAAAATGTATTTTCAAAAATTCATATATTTTGAATGCAGAATGAATTTTGACGATAAATCATGACCAAAATATCATCAAACATGAAAATCGGTTTAGATCTGTCAAAGTTGTTGTATATATGGCAAGAAGAATTACAGGCACTGCATAACAATAGCTCAGAACTAATTATAGGGTATCCCCTAGTTGGGCACTATATACTAAATCCCTCCTTCGTGATATACAAACATATGTGTACTTTCGTTTGTAAGTACCCATGATCACTGTGTGGTTGGCAATTTGATCACAACAGCAATGTCAAGTGCTAATGCCGTTGCTGATTGCCATTACCATGACTTGGCGTCGCTATTTCCGCTTCCGCCTAAGCCAGTGGAATGCCCAACAGCGCTAACTTACAAGCCGTGATTTTATACCCTTGATTTTAGAGCTTTAAAATATTGTCTGCGACTCAAGCATATTCAGTTTCCCACTTGGAGTATTGTATCATGACCATGTGAAAAATAATTGATCTGTGTTACCTAGACGAGTCCTCCAGTCACACAAAATATTACACTTATCAGATATTTTTAAAAAGCTACATTCTCCGAGAACATAACCAAATTTATTAAAGGCCTACACTGTTCTTAAACTTTAACTAGATGAAATGTTGAATTTGAACTCTACCTGTCAAATTTATTGACTCTAGTTCTACAGAGGGCGTTGACAAAAGATAGTCCAATTATATCTAAATCGGGTATATGTTCCACGTTTGATGTCTCTAGCTAAAAGAACGCCAAAAACTGTTGTTCATACGTACAGGTGGACAGCAAGACGGACGTTGCACTAAACTCAAGTAAACTTTGGCACTTATTCAGTAAAAACCAACAAAGAAAATCAAATACACTTGTATATAGAGCTAACACAAAAACTAAAAACTGAAATTCCTCTGTTATTTCTCTGTTTCCTTGTGTTACATATTTCATAACATAGTGAAAAAATACTCTGTTAGAGTATAGAAATTCAGTTAACAATTTGTGCAGACAATTAGGACTTGTTTGGGAGATGACAAGGCGAGCTGCAAAGCAAACAAGCGACATTAGCAAGGCGACAAGCAGACATCGCATGGATAAATCAGTTCATCAAAATCAATTTACAAAGCCAACATAAAAGCCACTCAGGGCTATTTCGATTTTTGTGTGTCTTAACACATGTTTTGTGCAAGAAATAATAACCTTGCCAACTCGTTCGACTTTGTTGACGTTAGCCGCGCTGGCTTGCCAACGCACTAAACACGCTGCACAAGTCGCCAATGCCCGACTAGGGGATATCCTGTGTCCAGCTACGAGCTGCCTAGCTTATTGCCAACAAATTTTAGATAAAAAAATAACGCATTTTCTATTTCAGTTTTTTTACTCTTTCCCTTTCAGCCTTAAATAGCAAGAGTTGTAAATCGGGTATGTAAAGATTTTTAGCGGTTGTTCCTAAAGAGATACTTTTAGTCCAATCATCGACAGGTTCCAAAAGCGCCACTGTCACTCTCCTGGTCACTTAACCCAAATTAGTGTTTGCGCTTACTCATTTCAGCATTCATTTGCAGAGTTTGAATTCAATTTTTTTCCTACCGAAATTATTTCAATCAAAGTCAGACAGTCAAAACTCTGGCCAAACTGCTAACAAATTTCGCAAGTCACTCTGCTATTCTCGTTCAGTCTAATTAGTTGTCGCGCGTCGCTGACCCTTAGGGCACGGCAAAAGCGCCGAAAGGTCACGGGGCCGCAGCTATAAAAATTTGCATGACTTTTGGGATCGTGGACCCGATGGGCCAATAAGGTTTTTCAAAATTGTTGTGCGGCAACTGAACAGACAGACACACAAGCCCAATCTGCCAACCTGATCAATATCACGTAATGCCCAAATGCAGAAATACCGAAAATGCTGGAAATAATCAAGAGTCGCAAAGTCAACGCTGAAACTGATAAATCATCGTTTTGGCCTTTTCTTAACCACAATTTTTTAACATCGTCAGCCAACCAAGATTCGATTGTAAGTTGCTCATAGTATACTTAAGTGCTTTGGACTCTTGGACCGCGTCTAAAACTGGTACGTGGACTTGTGTGCTAATCACCCAAATGACAGCCCCAGCTAAAGGCTAGCCGCCAAGTTGTTAATACGTTGGCTTCATTTAAATCCATTATACATTTTTTGCCAACTCAAAGCGAGTGATTTTCCAAAGAGCTTCAGGGCTTCGCCTTATCACAGCACGTAGGGTATTAAAATGGCTTAACAAGTTTTCTGAAATGCATTTTCCATGGCAGTTCTAGAGGTTATCATCAAAGCGATCACCACTAACTAGAGCATTTATACTTGTTTTTATATAGTATCCGCTTTATGTTCAAAGTGGAAAAATTTCAAACTGTAAAATTTGTATAATAAACTGCATGATTTCTTTGTTTAATACAAGTAAAATTATTCATATCTGAAATCAATATTCGTGAGCACTTAGCACAGCAAGTAACAAAGGTTTATTTCAGAGCATTCGACTAGAATATACCCTGCACTATATCATTAAAAAGATTCAGATTGAAAAGCACAAGTGATTTTAAAGGTCAACGATCTTCAGAGACTTGAGAACTACTAGCAAAATAAAAGACATTTTGAATGTATCTCCTGCGCTTTGATATAAAATAAAACTCAATTTAATAACTACTATTGAAGTAGGTGTAGCTATCGATTATTAAAAAAAAAAATCGAAAATAATAATTAAGAATTTAATATTTATTTTTTCTTTTAATTAAACAAATTCTAAAAACTAAAACTAACGTATTCAATGCCTGAATTCTGTCTGCCCGTTCCTTACATTTGCACACAACTATTTCAATCCTGATTAACCATTTCCCATTTGGGTACAGGGTATACAAATCATCTGAGGAACGCGCTTATTGGCTTTGCATTGTGCTCGTGTGCATTGTCAATTTATCGATGAGAAGTAGTTAATGCGAAAAGCATATAATAACTACTTACCCTCCACTCTGTGCCACTAATTGCATTTATTTGTTTTAAATTGTGTGACGAGCGAGCCTTTGCACCTTAATTTACTTGCCGGATTTCTTTTCACACAACTATCCAGCTAAATTGGCCTATACCATTGAAGCCATAAGCTATCTATCTATCTGTGTTGTTTTAATTAGTCAGAGACCCTTCAGGGCTTTGGCGTATTTAGCACCCACTACGCGCATGTAAAATGCCTAATGGAGATGACTCAACAGGTGCAACTATTTGTAAATGCTTAGCCGGCCACTTCAGAAGCAGCACTTCTAATGACATTAAGTGGAGAAACTTGCTAATTATATTTGAATTTCTCGACGAGGGAATATACCCATCCATATTGGTAAATTAATATGATGATACAAAGTAATTGGAAGTAGCCATGTCTGAACTACCCTTGACTTATTCAATTTGCTTGTCGGTTATGTCAAATGCCATGTCATGGGCTTACAAACCGGCCTACCTTTAATTGAGTCTTAAAAGAAGTTAACGTGACTTCATGCTTACAGCTGCTCAGTGGAATTAATTTGTAATTAACCAATATATTGCGAGTTGCGCTAGTTACATGGAAAATACCCTAGAGAATACCTAAACGGTATTCATATTTATACAAATTATAATGTAGACACACAAAAATTTAGGGATAATATTAAAAAAGTGAAATATTCTTGATTTGTGTATGTACGAAATAGTTTGATGTAACTTTGATAATCATTAGTATAAGCTAAAAACGCCTAGGACATGGTGATCGATATTAATCGATATTAAATATATTTACATATATATCAAGCCATTAGCTGTTCTATTTTCCGATATACTTAACCAGCTTTGACATACATAAATAAATCCATTATACCCTTTTTGAATGATTTTCAAAGGTTCTCTTCTTATTCAATTTAATGCAGAGCAACAAAAGCTGTAAAATGCAGGAAGTTGGCGGTGTCCAAATGAAATTCCCAAAATGTCAAAAATCAAATAAATAAATAGATAAACAACCAACGACATCGAATTAACTTGCCCAACTCTGGTTTCCACTTATTTGATTGGCTGACAGAAGCCATTGCCGGGCAGAGATCAAAATTCGAGCTCTTTACCTTCGACAACGGGTGGCTTGTGTGTGTGTGTGTGCGTGTGATCTGAAGGATAACCAGTTGAATAGCAACTGTGGGTACAGTCAGTCACTGAATTTGCTCATGACGTTGCTTTGGGTTAACGACACAGAACAGCGGCTGGCTTGGTTCAAGACATGCATGGAAAACTACAAATTACGCATACGCTGTGTTACTCGGCAACAGCAACAGAAACAAAAAAAAAAAACAGCTCACAGATAAAGTATCTTGACGTTTTGCGATTACAAAATGAAGGCAGGCGAGCAAAAATATATCCGAATCGACGCAACCCAAAACAAGTCGATGTTAAAGTCGACTCACAAATGTTGCATGTGTTCAAAATCAGTTTAAGGTGAATTAGATTTCTACACACACAGAAGCGCCACGAAACACACTCGCCGTCTCGTTGGTTTGCATATGCGCAAAATTATGAAATTAGTTTCAGTTTCCGTTCGTTTTAAAAAGCTGCCAAATCGAAAATGACATCGAAATTAACTTTAATGGTCGTTGCTTTTCGGTCAGTTGTTTTTATAAAAAAAATTTATTTGATTATTTGCCATTGCCACGCCTATCTTGTCTCCCCCCAAAATTTGCATACCAATAAAGGTTGCCAGCATCAACCGATTTATGTGACCCAAAAGGGCATTAGCTTTTCAACGCATTATTGCCAAAATATGCATTGAGATATTGACTAGACAACACACAAACCTGGTTAATGACAACAAAATTTGAACCTATAAATAAAAAAAAATAAAACGTACAAATTTAAAACTAAAACGATAAAAAAAAATATTTATTTATTGTATTAAAAATAACTTTGTATTGTTTTTAAATAAATACACAATATTGAAAGTGGCATAGATTACGCATTTAGTAATTATATCGGTCAAGATTTCAATATATGATGATCAGATATATGAAAAATTTGTCCTTGCACAAATATATCTAAACCGTATTATCTAAAATTACAATTATTATTAATTATTATAATTTTATTATTATATATACATTATAATACATATATGTATACATTGTGTATTCTTCTTAATTGGTTGGAACTCTTCCCTCAATTTCAATTTTATTATTTGTGGTATTTGAGCTCTACAAATAAAGTGAATGTTAATAATAATGATTTAACTAGAAAAAAAACAAATGCATCCTGTTCTCGACAAAAATTTTAATAGCTCTTGCACAAACTGCCGCAATTTTAAACAATTTTTGTATAGTTTTTTAATAGCATTTGAAATGCGGAATAAGACTATTTAAATTTGCAACACAAATGCTTGGGTAACTATTTCGGCAATCGATAAAATCGCCAAACTGAGTTCGCAGCTTGCGAGTTTTTTGCACAATAAGCGTAACTGCAACTTCAAGAAGAGCTGGCTGGTAATTAAATGAACACGTACTAAATTCGAAAGTGCAGCTAAGATGCAAGTAGATGCATACAGCTGCACAGATTGTGTAACCCTAATTCTGCCTACGGCCACCTAACAATCTGCTAGCCTTTTAGACTGTCACACTAACTACGAGTAGTTACAAAGCGAGCAATTTTTGGGTGAGTGGTAGAGAGGGCAAAGAGATTCGCGTATGTGCCACATTGAAGAGCCTTTAATGCAATTGCGCTCACAAGGCTGGGCTGGGCAGCGATTCCACTCAAAAAGTTTAACTCAAATACGAGACTGGCTTTGGCTTTGACTCACTTTCGTTTTTGTTAATTTTTGAGTGCAACGTCACAGTCAAGGCGTTAAGCGTCTGACGCCGACAGCAACAAGCCCCAACAACAGCTGCTTGGCTGCCCAGCGTCTGCTGCTGCTGCTCGTTGCTGCTGCTGCTGCTGCTGTTGCTGCTGCTGTTGCTGCTCGCTGCTGACGTCGCAGTCAGTTGTACGTTTTGGCGCTTTGTTCGAGCTTTAGTCGCTAGTGTATGATAAAATCACGTTAGTAATCAATTGCAAGCCCACCAGCCAAGACCGCATAACCAGCGCCAGTCGCAAAAAGGTTCAAATACCCAAGAAAAAAAAATAAAAAGAAACAACAAAAAAAATAGTTCCCAAAAAGTTTAAATACAACTTTAATCCAAATATATCTAAACAACTTAAAACTTAAGCGTGTACGTATTGTATTCGTCGCCGTTGATACCCATCGTCGTCGCACTAAACGTGAGATATACTTTACATACATACAGACAGGCATACATATGTACATTCATAACTGATTTTTGCGCTATATAAAAACCAACAACAACAATGCAGCTAATGCAAATGCAACTACAACAATAACATATACAAAAACAGCCGAACAAGCCAAAATAGTTGCAATAAGCATTCGTTTTGCAATGTTGCAAGAAAATCAAAAAAACATAAACAACAACAAAAAAAAACCCACAATCAAAACTGAAACAAAGCAAACAAAAATAAACTAAATACACTTAAAAAATGTCCAACGCCAAAAGTTTTGATTTATCAGTTTTTCCTTTTTTTTTTCTTTTTTTTCTAATTTTTGTTTTTTACTTTTTTTTCTGTGCTGTGCAATATTTTTGATGAAAACCGAATCGAAAGCAACGCGTGTGATTAACTGTTATTTTTTTGTTGTTTGTGGTGTGTGTTTAAGTACACCCTTTTTATGTATAACAAAAGGGTATACCGGTTTTGTGTATATGTATGTAACAGGCAGGAGGCATCTGCGTCCGTCTGTCCGTCTGATCTCGGAAACTATAAGAGGCAGACTCTTAAAATTTTAATTTTACTTGTTGATAACTTCCCCCTTTCCCTCCATTCATAACACCAAATTATATATAGTATAGTAATGTATAAGTAAACCGAAGGAAGTTTGAATGCACTTCAGACAGGTCGGAGTTGGGAATAGGGAGGATGTATCATCAAATCCATGTTAGGGCAGGTCGCATCTGACTACGGGATATCTGCTAGGCTCGCACACCCGCCATGTACAAGATATCTTCTAGGCCCAAAGCATTAATTTTTATTTCTAGAACTCTTAAGACCCCAAGTCGCAAAAGCTAAACTTTAGATTTTTGCATTTTTTAATCATATCAAGTTTCATTTTAACTTTTTGGATTTTCCTTTCGACTTGTTCAGATTAATAGAAACAAGTTTGTACCAGACTTAAATAATATAAAATCAATTTCTTGTCAAATCTTATCAGCCAATTAACACTACAATGTATAAAGATTTATTTATCACTATCAAAAAGTGAAAAGGAAAGCAAGTTTTTAATTAAAAACGTTCTTAGTACAAATCATCAATACCGACAAAGTTTTAGAGCTAATTCTTTTCAATTCTTTTCTTACTGAAGATATTTTCAGCAACATCTGCATATTTGCATAAAATACATATATATTAATGCTTATTAATTTGTTTAATTTGATTCTCTTAACTTCTGTATAAATTAAAATAAATTCCAATTATCTGTACAAAAATAATGAAAAAACAAAAACCAAACTGTATTCACGCTTAGCTTTTGCTTTTAAATTCCTCGATTAAGCCGTGGCACGATCGAATCATTAAACAAATCGTTTTGGCCAATGCAAGGCTGATGCTTAATTGCACTTATGCTTAGGTCGTAGTTTCAGAGTCCGCCAAAAGCCCATGTTCGAGGTGTACAAGGTGGACAATGACAGGAAGTTGAGGCTTCAGCTTTAAATGCAGACTACAGATGGCAACAAAGACTTAATGGTAATCTAACAAAAGTGTGCAGCGTCATTTTGGGGTCGGTGTCGTTTAGGCCACTCCCCAGTTGCCAAATCACCTTCAATCAAAACGCTGCTCAGTCTGCTTTTGATTTCTGTCACTTTGTTTGTTGTCGCTGGTATATTTCAAGTTTTTTTTTATAATATATCTAGCTAACATTCAATATTTTGTGGCCCTTATTTAAACTATGGCGTATTACGTAGGCATGCAATCTCAATGTCGTCTGATTTTTATGAGTCGCGTACAACATGGCGTATGAGAAATGAGAACTCGTATGCAAACTGTGTGATCTATCGAATTTAATTGCCGCCAAATTGTGGAAACGAGAGAGAGAGAGAGAGAGAGAGAGAGAGAGAGAGAGAGAAAATCACTTCGACAGTTGCCAATGAATTAAAACGCAAGAGCTTAAAAGTAAAAGCAACCACATAAAAATTAGCGGCGCCTGAGCCACTGCCAGATGACATAACCATACCAGACGAGACGTCAACTGGGCTTTGTTGCTATTGTCGGTTTCTGACAGCTCTCATAATTGACACTCTACACTCTCCAGTTGGTAATGACAATCCGCACTCTCCCTTTCTACGCTGCCCAGTTTCGATGTTGTTTCTTTGACTCTCGTCTCTGGGTTTTATACCCATTGAATGAATAAAAGGGGTAGCATCTCTTGTCCAGCATCAACAGCCTTGATTTAAGTTTTGAATTTAACTTCCGGAAGTTTAAGCATACCTCGTTAATTTCAAAATCTTAGACAGTAAATTTTTAAAAACTATACAAATTAAATAATTTATTGCAAAAAGTTACTTTACGATTGTGATAAAATTTTACAAGCCAAGCACAAGCTATATTCGTATGAATGTACTTGCACACACACATGCACACATACACAAGCAGATGAGATGCTGCTAAATTGTTGGGTAGGTCGCGGGTTCAACTTCCAGACGCTAAATGTTTTTGTTTTTTCTTTGTTTATTTTTTTTTTGTACAGCAGCATTCAAATCGACAATAGAATTTGTTAATGGGCAAATCTTTTTTATGTACTCATAATGATGGGGTACAGGGTATCGCCTAATCGAGTGCCCTCGACTAAAGCACTCTTGTAAATTTTGTTGTTTTTATTTTCGTTTGTTTTTATGTCGTTTTTGGCGCTACGCCCTACTAAAAAACCGCTGACCGTTGGCCATCATTGCATGTTGCCACGCACAGCTAATAATCAGCTAACAAAAGTGTTTTGCTGTTTGTTAAATATGAAATCCGAAAAGAAACAAAATATATATATATACATATATATATATATATATGTATGTCATGAACCAACAATTACCATTAAGACTGTTTTCGACTGTTTTAAGTGGTTTTTTGGCACTCCTAACAGAAAATTGCGTCCATACTTATTTTGAATGTAAAAATATAAATATTTTTATCAGTAACAATATATCTTCAACTGTCTTGGACATGGCTAATGATGACCTCTCTATAAGATAAAGCTAAACAATGCAGGCTATTTAAAGAGTACTGTTTAGTCGGATTGCAATGTTTTTAGTTGTTATATAAGATTAAGCAATTATCATTTGAATATAAATAGTATTTGCTCAGTTTAAATATTAGAGCTAATACAGTTTATTTTTAAATTCGTCTGCCTTATCTCATAGTAGATAAATTATGAAATGAAAACTGCAATTGTAGCAAAAACTTGTAACTGTTGTTAAAATAAAAAAATTCTTAATTCGTTATTTAATATAAAAAATAAACAACGTGAACAAGTAAACAAGTAAATACGTTGCACTCAAGTGCAATTGACTGCTGAATACTCTGTTCAAAGTTTAACAACTTGCAAACAGTAAAAATAAAAATAATTTTTTTTTTTAATAGAGAGACAGCTAAATCTCGCGTTTCGAATTGATCAAGAATATAATTATATATGAATTTTCTGATGTCGAATATGCCTGTTTCTGCCTGTTATATACATTAGCAATAAACCATTATATTTTTACCCGTGTTCTATATATATCAGCCATAATAAAAGCTAGACATACAAAATTTGGCTTTCGTTTATCTAACACAGATCTGTTGAGATGAACCCATTTTAAAACTTAATATTTAGTTGAGATATTTAACTTCCTATCATATCACCAATAATGTACTTCAGTTGGTATTTCCTATAGTCTAAGTCTTAGGGAAGAAGAAGTTGCTATTATAGGGTATCTCCGTACTTGCTACAAATATTTCATATTTGATATTTCGTCTACTTCTATGATCAATTGCGGTTAGGTTTGCAGCAAATTCACTGCCTTTTCCCCATATTTCGCACAGTTTCCATCTCCTTTTCACTTTCAGCTTAAGCTTTTGCATTTTGTTTAATTCCAACGAATTTCCTATTCGCACACACACACACGCACATCTAACACACACTTACTTAACGCTGTCGGCGTCGCTGTCGTCGTCGCTGTTGCTGTTGCTGTTGCTGGCGCCGTTGGCGTCGCTGCTGATGCCTCTGCTGGCGTCGGCGTTGTCTAAATAAAATTACATAATTCTTGTGTTTTGAGTGTTGTTGTTACTTTGCTGTTGTGATTTATAAATTGCTTTAAGCGTTGTTGTTGCGCATACTTTCCACATACAATGCGCATTACTCATACGACGTGTTGCCCAAGAAAGATTCAATATTTAAACTTGACGCACACACACACACACACATTTCAAAGAAACGCCAAATCGAGCTGAGATGCCAGAGGCGCTTCTGCCGCCGGCCAAAACTCGTGCTACTGTCATCCGAAAACAAACAAATTTGAGCATCCAACAAAATTCGGTTCCGATTGATCGGGCTGCGAATGTTAGTTAACCTTGCACAGAATGCCCAGCAATGATTAACAAGGCAGCAACCAAAGTCAACAGACTAACCAGTCTGTACACCTAAATAAACAAGCACACGCACATTTCGACTTGTCTTAAAACGAAAACAAAACTGATAAAACGGTCATGAAAGCGCTATCAAACTGACAAACAGTCGCTTAACCTGATATCTGTATATACATATATTTTATTAATTGCTCCTACATATATATATTTTCTCCATCTTATAGAGTATCCAACACACCACCACACTCCTAACACAATGAGGCAGCAGACTACACAGCATATTCTGGCGCTGATCCTGTGCAGCGCCGTTTGCCTGATTACCGCCAGCCCCCTTCCACAGCCCAGTGGCAATCAGGAATTAGATGTGCTTCAAATACCGTTAGCCAACGGAAAGGTAGGTCTACAACATACATACATCAATATTTAGAAAATAACACACTTGAAGGTTGGATACTGATCTGAAATATACTGCATGTGAGACAAACAATGTTAACCATATCTTCTTTTGCCTACCCTGTACATATTCAAACTAGTTCACGTAATATTCAAAGACCTCTCCGGTATAAAAAAATCTCTGTGAATATACTCTGTACCCTTATTTACCATACCGCAAATAAGTTATTTATCGATTCTGATCTTCCTGTTAGCTACATTTGCACAACTTATAAGCCCATTTTCAACGGGTGCAGGGTATGAAAATATTTCTTATATTTTCAAAGCTATCAAATAATAACAAAAAATTTTTCAAAAACAAGTCAGTTTCGACGAGACTCGCGTCGGAGAATGCAATATGTGCACACATAAAATACTTACAAAAACTAATGAAGCATACAAAAGAATATGTACATAAATTCTCGCAGTGTGGATTGAAGGCCGTAAAAAATCGAGTAACACGTACAGAGAATTATAAAAAAAAGTAGTCCCTATTTAATCCAATATTTTTATGAGTACAAGGTATGGTAAATATATATGAAGGGAAGCTCAGGATTCTTGATCAGCATCAGTAGCTTATTCAATATAGACTTGTCTGTTCTTCCGTTTAACTTTATATCGCACCTCCATTTATCGAGAACATTTACTGAAAAATTTTATATTGAGCAGCCCCAAAATAACATGCATACGCCGTGTGTATTGCAAAAAGGTCACGCAAAAAGCGCTTCTGGAGTTTTGAAGACCTATGGTCAGATGAGTCAGCAAATCAGGCAGACAGGCGATTGATTGTCCAACGAGTTTGTTGAGCCAACAAAAAGTTTCCTTTTACTTTTCGATTTCGAGAAAATTCAGGTCTTGGGGTCTGTGTGCCGCTGCAGAGTAAAACCTGCGTGACCAGATCGGGGCTGCTGGCGGAGACCAATTGCAAGGAAGTTGGCACACTTGTTACGAGTTTTCTTGGGCCGCTCTAGACGAACCGGCCCAGACGTGTTGGCCTGCCTTGGGTGTTGGCACAATCCACGCAATCCCCGTCTCGAAATGAATTCAATCCAAACCGGCTGGCTCTCTGTCTGCCTATCCGTCCAAATGTCCGAATGTTGAGCAATCTTTATTATTTAATGACTCCCAGAAACAATTTTAAATTCAGACTCTACTTCAGATTAATTTACCCATTATAATAGACAGTTTAATTGCGCCGTGGATGTACTTTCAAAATCTGAATAACACACGGTTTTTAATCCTGCCAGTCAAATTTTATTATTATTATTATTATTTTTTTGTATACCCCGAACCCATTGAAAATGGGTAAAAAAGGGTATAATGGTTTTGTGCAAATGTATGTAACAGGCAGAAAGAGGCATCTGCGACCCCATAAAGTATATATATT